>PVJN01017920.1:0-39873 GCA_004026805.1 Lasiurus borealis
GAGGGCGGACTGGCCGTGCCTCCAGGCAGCAGAGAAAGGATTGCCCCGCAAGCAGCACGGTGAGTTCGTGGCCGCACGGAGTGGGAGGAGGCGGGCTAAAGGGCTCTGGGCCTGCGGTTCCCTGCCTGGAACTGTAGGAAGGAGAGACCGGCCTGCAGCCAGGAAGAAGGGCTGTGGTCCCTGGGGTGGGGAGTTGTGGAGGGGGGGGGGGCACAGAGGAACCTTCTAGGTGGAGGGAACGTCCTATATTTCCAAGGGGTGCAGGGTCTGGGTTCTACAGCTGCCAACACTCATCAACCTCCACACACCTCATGTGCGTTCATGTCGGCAGGTGTGGCTTGTGGCTGAGTGTTGACCCATAAACATGACCCAGGAGGTCAAGGTTGGATTCCCAATCAGGGCACATGCCTGGGGTGTTGGGGGGCATGCAGGAGGCAACAGATCCATGATTCTCACCATTGATGTTTCTCTGCCTCTCCCTTCCTCTCCCTGAAATCCATCTATATATATAAAAGGCTAATTGTTAGTCCATTGGGCTGTAGTTATGATACGCATTGGCCACCAGGGGGCAGACACTCCACGCAGGAGCTGCCACGATGCACTGGCCATTTACAGAAAAATGGCACCCCAGACCTGGTGCCCACAAACCAACACTCGGCTTCCCCCAAATGGGACACAGGCCCTGCCACCACCCCAGAGCGACACCCCACCAAATCGCAGCCGACGCTGCCAAGACCCCATGGCGCCAAATACGGCCCCAAGACCAGCCCAGCCCTGCAAAAGGTGGCTGTGGGCGCTGGGTAATGACATCACACAGCAACGCCCAGCTTCCTCTCCCTAGCAACCAGCTTCCTTGGAGTTTCTTCAGCCCCGGAAACCCACTTGCTTTACAGCCAGGTGCAAACATTTTAGTTTAACCAAACGTCTGCAAAGCGTTTCCCCTGCCTCATCTCATTGATCTTCACCTTGGTCCTGGGGTAGGCAGATAGGAGACTCGGTGGAATCCTGTTTTCTTTTCATTAGCCAGAGGCAAATAGCGATATTACAATATTCCTTCTAGCTAAAACGGGTTTGGCTCAGTGGCTAGAGCATCGGCCTGAGGACTGAAGGGTCCCAGGTTCAATTCTGGTCAGGGGCCTGTATCTTGGTTTCGGGCACATTCCCAGTAATGGGGGGTGTGTAAGAGACAGCTGATCAATGTTTCTAACTTTCTATCCCTCTCCCTTCCTCTCTGTAAAAAAATCAATAAAATATATTTAGAAGAAAAATAAAATAGCCGAAACCGGTTTGGCTCAGTGGATAGAGAGTAGGCCTGCGGACTGAAAGGTCCCAGGTTCGATTCCAGTCAAGGGCATGTGCCTTGGTGGCGGGCACACCTTCAGTAGTGGGTGTGCAGGAGGCGGCTGATCGATGTCTCTCTCTCATCGAGGTTTCTAACTCTCTATCCCTCTCCCTTCCTCTCTGTAAAAAATCAATAAAATATATTTTAAAATAATAATAATAAAAGGGAACCGGCACAAACCTCTCCAAGCTCTCTGTTAACAGTGAGCACCTGGAAAGGCCCTAAATGCCTGACAACAATGGGTCCATTTAAAGCGCCTGCTTGGCCCATCCTTGGGGCAGGGAGGCGGGGTGCAGCCCTCCCTCTGAACACCCCGGAGAGAGCGGGGCCTGGGCAGGCGGTGTGCTTTGGGGGGGGATAGTTCCCCAGGGAATTCTCATTTCTGCTCTGCGTTTGTTCACACGCTTCCTGTTTTTACCTGGCTGCTTCCCACCAGCCCGCACCATTCTGCGAGCAGAAAAGGCCAGAAAGGGGGGCGACACCAGGTTAAAATAGGGTGCTGGGGCCCCAGAGCGAGGGCGCCCCCTCCCCCCTCGGCCTTCACCCCATAGAGCCTCGCCGCCGTCAGCCTGTTTCCCCTGCATCGCGTGGCGGGAGAAAAGGGGGCCGCGGGGGACTCGAGGCGGGCAGGGCGCTCCCAGGTCCCCGGGGAAGGAGACCCGAGCTCGCAGTGAGACCTTGGCGAGGGCGCTCCGGGCGGGACGCAGCCTGCGCCCCGGTGCTGGTGCCACCGGCTGGGGCCCCACATGGACACGGAGGCGACAGCGGCGGCGGGGAGGGGGCGGGCTCTGCCTCCAGGCCCCACACGAATGTCTAGCCCAGTGGTTCTCAACCTGTGGGTCGCGACCCCTTTGGGGGTCGACCAACCCTTTCACAGGGGTCGCCTAAGACCATCGGAAAACACACATTGCTGAGACCGGTGTGGCTCAGTGGCTAGAGCGTCGGCTTTCAGACTGGAGGGTCCCAGGTTCGGTTCCAGTCGGGGGCATGTACCTTGCTTGCGGGCACATCTCCAGTGGGGAGTGTGCAGGAGGCGGCTGATCGATGTCTCTCTCTCTCATCGATGTTTCTGACTTTCTATCCCTCCCCCTTCCTCTCTGTAAAAAATCAATAAAATATATTTTTTAAAAATATTAAAAAAAAAGAAAATACCTATTTCCCATGGTCTTAGGAACCAACACACGGCTCCTCGGTGTAGCAAAGTGTAGCCATGTCGTTTACTGTTGTCCTAGGAAGACTGTTGCCCATGCTACACCACGATTCAAGACAAAATTTCATTTATTTGTCATTAGAAAGAAATACTTCACAATATACAATTACATATTGTTTTTGTGATGAATCCCTATGCTTTAATGATGTTCCATTTGTAACAACGAAAACACATCCTGCCTATCAGATATTGACATGACAGTTCATCACAGTAGCAAGATAACAGCTATGAAGTAGCCACGGAAATCATTGTATGGGTGGGGGTCCCCACCCCAGGAGGAGCCGTCTTAAAGGGGCGCGGCCTTAGGAAGGTGGAGAACCGCTGCTCTAGCCGCTTCCCCGGGGCGGGTTCCCATCCTCAGGGCCGACCCCCGGGCCTCCAGGGGCGCACGAAGCGCGGGCCGCGCCCCGGGAAAGCCCTTTGGCCGCCCCGGTCCGAGCGGCGCCCCGCACCCCAGGCCGCGCCCCGGGGATGCCCGCCAGCGCGCCGCATCCTCGCATCCTCGCATCCTCGCCCTCGCGGCCGCCCATTGGCCGGCGCCGGCTCTGCAGGGCCGCCCCGCAGCCAATCGCGGCCGGGGGGCGGGGCTGCGGGCGGCCGGATGCTGCCAGCCGCTGCGGCCAGACGCGCCCGGCTCCTCGGCGGCGGCGCAGGTGACAGCGGTCCCCCCCGCGCCCCCCGGCCATGCAGGAGCCCCTGCTGGGAGCCGAGGGCCCGGACTATGACACGTTCCCCGAGAAGCCGCCCCCGCCGCCCGGGGAGAGGACGCGGGTCGGGTGAGAGCGGCCGGGCGGGCGCGGGAGGGGCTGCGGCTGGGGGCTGGGCGGGGCCAGGTGTCTCCCCAGGTGGTCCCACCTGTGCCTCCCCTCCCCCACCCGCCCTCCAGGACCGGGTCCACCCCCCCCCAACCCCCTCGACTGGCACAGACAGGGAGACAGGCCCAGAGTGGGCGAAGGGCTGGCCTAAGGTCACCCAGCAAAGCCTGATGGCAAAGCCAAGAGCAGGAACCAGATGCAGCTCAGCCATAGCTACGGGCCAGGGTGGGGGTGCGGGGGTCCTTCCCCTGGGGAGCTGGCATCAGACCCTGGCAGCTGCCAGCCTGATGGGCCGGGGCCAGCCCTCCCCAGCGCCGCCCTCTGCGTGGACACCCCTTGTGCTGGGCACAGGCAGCGGCTGGGAAAGGGGGACTCACAGCCCCCACCTCTCTGCCCCCCGCCCGAACCCCTCGCCCTGCCTCCAGCGCCCTGCAGAACAAGTGGGTGTTCCTGGCCACCTTCGCGGCCGTGCTGGGCAACTTCAGCTTCGGCTACGCCCTGGTCTACACGTCCCCCGTCATCCCCGCCCTGGAGCGGTCCGCGGACCCGGCCCTCAGTCTGACCAAAGCCCAGGCCTCCTGGTTCGGGGTAAGGGGACGACGCAGCTCTGAGCTCGGAGGGGCGGGGCAGGGGGGGCAGGGGGTCCCCTGAGCTCTGTCCTCCAGCTAGGAGCCCCCTCCCACTCAGCCTCGGGGCCCCCCCTCCAGGCCCTGATCACGCCTTGGCCCCACGCTGCAGGCTTGGGGGTGGCCAAGGGGGGCAGGGAGGCCCGATCCGCCTCTGATGTAGAAGGAGGAAGTGAAAGACCGAGGAGAAGGCGTGGGAAGGGCAGGTGGGAGGCGGCTCCACCCGGGGGGGTTGAGGGTTCCCAGATTCCTTCCCTCCCCGCTGCACCCCCAGAGCTGGGTGTCACGGGGCAGACAGCATATTGGCTAAGACCGAATGCCTGTTGGGGACAGAGCCACCCAGTGCTGCTCCCTGGGCTTAGAAGGAATGAATCCGAGAACCCCCGAGCCTTCGAATCCCAGGTCCTTCCCATCCGGAACCTTCCTGCCTATGCATTCCGGCCTGAGACAGGTGCACGCCAGGCTGCACAGCCCCTCGGTGGCACGTGCCCCCTCTCCCCGGAGCAGGACCCCCTGTGGGGGCGGGGGGGGCTCCCTAAAGGTCATACACGTGCTGCCTGCACACCTCCAGCGACGGGAGGCTCCCTGCCCTTCCGGGCCCAGGTCCCCCCGAAGCAGCTGTCCCCGGGGGGCCCGGCGGGGAGGGGGATGCGGCGCCCCATCCTCTGCCCGCCCTCTCCCCAGTCCGTGTTCATGCTGGGCGCGGCGGCGGGCGGCCTCAGCGCCATGGTCCTCAACGACCTGCTGGGCCGGAAGCTGAGCATCATGTTCTCGGCGGTGCCCTCGGTGGCCGGCTACGCGCTCATGGCGGGCGCCCGCGCCTTCTGGATGCTGCTGCTGGGGCGGACGCTGACCGGCTTCGCCGGGGGGCTCACGGCTGCCTGCATCCCGGTAAGTGTCCCCTCGCAGCCCCCGAGCAGCGTCAGACAGGGGGGAGCCCGGTCTCTGGGGGGGGAGGAGCGGGGTGTATGTGCAGCTCATTCCAGGCCCTCTGTCCCCGTGTCCCCAGCTCCCCCAGCTCCCCCAGCTCGCACTCCCCAAACTTCCTACCCTGTTTCCTGACAGTCAGACAATTACTCAATTGGAGAAAGTCCGCATTGAGCAACAGGGAGGAAAGGGAAGTAAGTCCCTGCCCGGCCCTGCCCTGCCCTGCCCTGCCCGGGCCCCGAGTCTTTCCCGCAGCCCCCACACACCCACCAGGGGCTGGGCCTGCCCAGCACGGGGAGCGGAGACGCCCCATTTCAGAGCTGAGTGCTTCTGACCACCTGACAGTCAGGGAAACTGAGGCCCCAGGAAGGGCGTGAGGTGGGTCATGACCAGCCTATGAGACCCACCGGGAACCCCACTCCCCTTTGCAAGGGTCCCCACCGCGGCCGCCTGGGCCAGGGCTACGTCCTCACCACGGGCCGGGGGGGATTGGGGGGGGTCTTGCAGGTGTACCTGTCTGAGATCGCTCCCCCCGGCGTCCGCGGGGCCCTGGGGTCCACGCCCCAGCTCATGGCCGTGTTCGGGTCGCTGTCTCTCTATGCACTTGGTAAGACAGGCGCTCGGCACCTCCTTGTGCAGGATCGGGGTGCAGGGGGTGGGGAGAAGGGGGAGGGAAGGGATGTGGCCCCACATGAGCTGCAGGCTGGGAGGGGAGGCATCTGGCGCCCCGGCCACAACGCACAGGGTCCCCCAGGCCGCTCCCTGCCCCTCTCTGGTCACAAGACCCTTCCTACCTGGGCAGGGGGCGGGCCTGGGCCAGCAGTCTCAGTGGGGGGGTCCACGTAGAAAGGGGATCAGGGCAGCTGGCTGAGGCGGGGTGAGGGGAAGTGGAGGCCCGGGTTCCTCTTGCTTGCTCAGGCCACCCCTCCATCGCCCGGCTGTGGCCTTGAGACCTTCCCCCAGGGCCTGGGGCCAGGAGCCAGGCCATCGCTGGGGCCCCTCCTGATCTAGAACCCAGAGGCCAGGGCTGATGGGGTTGAACGCCCGTAGGAGGCGGCAGTGGGACTAGCCTGGAGGCAGGGGAGGGTGCTCAGGGCCCAGGGGAAGGCTCTGCGTCCAGCCGCACCCCAGCGCCTCCCTCACCCCCCCCCCCAGGCCTCCTGCTGCCGTGGCGCTGGCTGGCCGTGGCCGGGGAGGGGCCCGTGGTCCTCATGATCCTGCTGCTCAGCTTCATGCCCAACTCGCCGCGCTTCCTGCTGTCCCGGGGCCGGGACGCCGAGGCCCTGCGGGCGCTGGCCTGGCTGCGCGGGGCCCAGGCCGACATCCGCTGGGAGTTCCAGCAGATCCAGGACAACGTGCAGAGACAGGTGCGGGGGTGGGGGATGCTGGGGACCCCGAGAGCTGTCCTGACCCCCCGCTGGCCCAGGAGCCGGGGTCCGGGCAGGGGTCCCCCAGCCTGCCCCCTGGCCTGGGCTTGTTTCCCGGGGGAGGGAAGCGGGGAGCCCCCACCCCACTCCACGCAGTCCCGGGCCCTGCCTCTGAGCGGCGCCTCGTGTCTCCAGAGCAGCCGCATGTCGTGGGCCGAGGCCCGGGACCCGCACCTGTACCGCCCGGTCGCCATCGCCGTGCTCATGCGCTTCCTGCAGCAGCTGACGGGCATCACGCCCGTGCTGGTCTACCTGCAGCCCATCTTCACCAGCACCGCCGTCCTGCTGGTGAGCCCCGGCCCCGCGCCCCACCTGGCACCCACTTCCCCCACCTGGCGCCCACCTGCCCCCCGACCTGGCGCCCGCCCGCCCCACCTGGCGCCCATTCTCCCAGACCTGGTGCACGCTCACACCCACCTGGTGCCCTGGCACCTGCCCCCACCTGGCCCCCGCTCACCCCCGCCTGATGCCCGCAGCTGCTGCATGTGAGCTGCACGCAGGTGGAGGCTCCTGGGCTGGTAACGGATGCGGTGCACACACCCATTCTCAGGGTAACGTTAGTGAGGAAAACTCACGGGTTTTAAAGAGAAGTGTCCCTGGTCCTAGTCCAGCGGTCGGCAAATTGCGGCTCTCGAGCCACACGCAGCTCATGAGCCTCGGTTTGTCGCTCCGTTGACTCATGAGTTTGCCGACCACTGACCTAGACTCTGGATTCCAATCATTACCGGCTGTTGTTGTTCCTGGTGATTAAGCCCCAATCCCAGTGGTCGGCAAACTCACTAGTTAACAGAGCGGCAAACTGCGGTTCCTGAGCCACAGTTTGCTGACCACTGCCCCAGCCAGTTTGGCCCCGTGGATAGAACATCAGCGTTCGGACCAGAGGGTCCCAGGTTCGATTCCGGTGAAGGGCATGTCCCTGAGTGGCAGGCTCCTCCCCGGCCCGGGGCCTGCTCAGGGCGGCTGCGGGAGGCAACCAATCCATGTGTTTCTATCACATTGATGTTTCTCTCTGTCTCTCACCCTCCCTCTCTCTCTTTGTTTTTTTTTTTATATTTTTTTTTATTGATTTTCACAGAGAGGAACGGAGAGGGATAGAGAGTTAGAAACATCAATGAGAGAGAAACATCCATCAGCTGCCTCTTGCACGCCCACCACTGGGGATGTGCCCGAAACCAAGGTACATGCCCTTGTCCGGAATCGAACCTGGGACCCTTCAGTCCTCAGGCTGACGCTTTATCCACTGAGCCAAGCCCATCTCGGCTCACCCTCTCTCTAAAAATCAAAGAAAAAATACCCTTGGGTGAGGATTAACAAAAACAAACAAACAATAAGTAAATAAAGGTGATGGAATGTTTTTTAAAAAGTGTCCCGGTGACAGCGGAAGGCAGGGTCAGGGCTGTGCGGCCTCTGGGGCGGGGGGCACAGGCTCTCGCCCGCCTCCAGCCTGGGGGCCACGTGCCCGGCCGGGCGGCCTCTGCGGAAGGGAGATAACGGATTCCTGGCTTCGCTGCCGGCCGTGGGCGCAGAGGGAGATGAGATCTGAGATGAGCGGCAGCCAGTGCCACCAGCGTGGTCACGTGTGGGCCCCTCGCCCCTGCCCGATAGGCCCCAGGCCAGGGTGGGAACCAGAGAAAGGGCTTGGCACATAGTAGGTGCTCAGCGGCTCCATGCTCCCAGGAGCTAGGACCATGGCAAGGGGCTGAGTGCCTTGGGGGACGGGGGAGGGGGAACAGGCAGGTCCCTCACTCTGTGGCCTCCTCCCTGCAGCCCCCCCAGGATGACGCCGCCATTGTGGGCGCCGTGCGGCTCTTTGCGGTGATGATCGCGGCCCTCACCATGGACCGGGCCGGCCGCAAGGTCCTGCTCTTCGTCTCAGGTGAGACCCCGTCCCCCCGTCCCTCCCCCTGCCAGCAGCTCCAGGTGTTGTGACCCCCAAGGTGAGAGCCGTGTGGCTGGGTGGGACCTGCCTGGGTGGCCCCTGCCTCGCACCCGGGCACAGGGCCTGGCCCGTACCAGCTGCCCCAGAGGTCCCCCACCTGGCGCCCTGTCTGCACGGGGGGCGGGGGGGGGCTGCCAGTCTGGAAGTGACCAGTGCCCTTGGGCTGTGATGGTATCCAGAGGAGATGGGGCCACGGGGTGGGGCGGGGAGGCTCAGAGGGTCCTGGTCCCGAGGCCCCGTGTCCGTCCGCAGCCTCCATCATGTTTGCTGCCAACGTGACGCTGGGGCTGTACATCCACTTCGGCCCCAAGCCCGGCACCCACAACAGCACCGTGAGCCTCGAGAGCGCGCCTGCAGGGGGCGCCGCGCAGCCCCTGGCCACACCCTCCGGCTTCCTCACCCTGGTGCCCCTGCTGGCCACCATGCTCTTCATCACGGGTACATGTTGCGGTGCGGCCGGGAGGGAGGGCTGTCGTGGGGTAGGGTTGGGATGGGGGATATGGCTGTGTCGTGGGCAGGGCCCTGCTGTCCGGGGTTGTGGGGTGGCTGGGGAGGGGTCTCGGCAGCTCAGGGGGGGGGGGCGGGCAGAAGGGGCTCCCCGCCCCCGGGGCCTGAGCTGCCCTCCCCCTGCACAGGCTACGCCATGGGCTGGGGGCCCATCACCTGGCTCCTCATGTCTGAGATCCTGCCGCTGCGGGCCCGTGGCGTGGCCTCGGGGCTCTGCGTGCTGGTCAGCTGGCTGACCGCCTTCGCCCTCACCAAGTCCTTCCTGCCGGTGGTGGTGAGTGCCAGGCCCGGGCCCTCCGGCCTCCACCAGGGGCCGGGCTGGGCCTTCTCCCCCGTGCCCGCTCAGAGGGCAGCACCCGCCCCTCCACATGCAGCCCACGTGGCAGGGACAGCTAACGGACGGGACAGAGGACAGTGGGGTGGGGAGCTCTTCTGGGAAGTCAGCTGACCTCTGCCCGGAAGCCACACCCCTGGCTCTGTCACCCTCCAGGGCCACTGGGCCTGTCTGGGCACCTGGGTCTCAGCAATGTGCCCTCCTGGGCAGCCACACGTGGCATCCTGCCACACACAGGGTGCCCACCTGGCTTAAAACCCCCCCATGGTTCCCAGCCTGGCAGGCCCTGATGCCAGTGGAATCTGAGCCCCCGCACCCGGGCAGAGTCTGCTGGGGCAGTTCTGACAGTGCTACCCAGAGCCAGGCAGAGCTGGGCCCAGAGTGGGTGACATGGCTGGGAGGCGGGTGTGCCAGCCCCGGCAGAGGTAGAGATGGGCACGGGGCAGGGAGGGAGGCTGGGGCCCCGGAGCGCAGGCGCCTGAGCAGCTGAGACGAGTGGGAGCAGCACTGGGTAGGGAGGGGGTGCCTGGGCCAGGCTGGGGCCAGAGGGCCCGAGCAGGGCAGGCTGGGTGAGCCTGGGTAGGAAGGACCTCCAGGCCTGCACAGAGGAAGGCCGGGTGCAGGCCTCTGTGGCCTCGAGTGTCCCTTAGGGCCCTAGAGTTCAGGCTGCGGGCATGGGGGTGGGGGGGCCTGGTCTCTGAGCAAAGAGCAGGCGGAGGCCCCCACGGTGGTGAGCGCTGGCCGGGCCGGAAGCTCACACGGTGGGGGGAGGACCCTCGGTGCCCGGATGACCCGGCCCCCCTCCGCCCCCAGAACGCCTTCGGCCTGCAGGTGCCTTTCTTCTTCTTTGCCGCCATCTGCTTGCTGAACCTGGTGTTCACCGGCTGCTGCGTGCCCGAGACCAAGGGCCGCTCGCTGGAGCAGATCGAGTCCTTCTTCCGCACCGGGAGGCGGTCCTTCCTGCAGTAGGTCAGCGCCCGGCCTGGGAGGCCCGCACCCCGGCGGCCAGGCCTCCGTGTTGTCCACCAGCCTGAGCCCCGAGTCCAGGAGGCGGCAGCCGGCAGCCACCTGCCACCAGCCGGAGACGGCACCGCCGGCAGCACCAACCCGCAGGGCGCGCCTCCTGGCACCCGACAGCCAGCAGTTCGGCTGGCGGCCAGGACCCGCCCACAGGTCGGCCAGGACCTGCCAGCAGAGGAGGCAGCTGTGCCCGCAGGGGAGCACCCGCCCAGGGGAGCACTGGGCCACCTCAGGCCGAGTGGCTGACTCATGCCTGGAGGCGCGATGGGGACAGACGGCTGGAGGCAGAGGAGCGGCTCTGAGCACCTGGCTGCCACCCAGCACCGGGGCCCGGCTGCGGGGGAAGGCAGAAATCGGCACCAAGGGCTGCGGGACCCCCTGGGCCACGCTCCGGACTTCGCCAGCCAGGGCGTTGGACCCGGCACACACACTAACCCCGCACATCCTGGAGGCTGGGACCGCGGACTCGGAGCGCTCCTGTCTGCGGGCCGAGTGCCCACTTACAAAATAAAGTGAGCTGTGACCCCGAGCGGAAGGGGCTCTGCTGGGGGACCCCCAACAGCCAGGTCAGACCACATTCTCAGCCTGTGGGGGTCCCCGGTGGGCCCCCTGATGGCCGCCCCCACCCGTCCACCGTGAGGCAGAGGCCCAGGGTCAGCGCTGCCCGCCAGGCGCCCGCACTTCCAGCCGCGGGGCCTCGGGCAGGCAGCTGGCGGCATCCCTCCCATCACTGACGGCAGAGCAAGAGCGAGGGAGCGTACAAACTCCCACAGGCTTTATTGCTTCAAAGTCAAGGTAAACAGAAAGCCGAGGCCCGAAGGCAGATCTGGACACGGAAGGCGGGCGTGGGCCACTCCGCCGCTGGCAGGGGCTCCTTGCAGGAAGGACTCCCCCGGGAGACGGGCCACTGGTTCCAGGACCCCACGCCGCTCACGGGGAACCCTGGGCAAGTGCCTGCCGCTCTGGCCTGTGACGGAGGGGCTGGAGGGCCGTGCCCCATCTCCCACCTCCACAGCCCCCCCCCCCACCCACCCCGTTCCGGCAGGGCACAGGCGGGCTCCTTGCCACCCGCAGCCAACCTCTCCCGCAGCGTGGGCCCAGTGGCAAGCTCCCTGCACCGCCAGGAAGCGGCAGGAGTGACACGGACCCCCCTTCCTGGATCAGGAGCGCCGAGGGGAGCGGCTGCTGCTCCTCCTGGGAGGTAGACAGGTCTTATTCACGGCACACGTGGAGAAGACACGCACACACAGGCACACGCACGCACACGCAAACGCCACACCAGCCTGGAGGCCTGGGGCCCAGCCCTGGCCTGAGGGTGGCCCCACAGGAGCCTGAAGGTTCGTGTCCCCCACACTGGCCGCTGCAGGGCCCTGGAGGGCTGCAGGGGGAACGCTGCTGACCGGGGCCCACGGACGTGTCCCCGGGGCAGGGCTGCCCTGAAAGGCCCCTCTGGGAGGCCGAGAGCTGGGGCCTGGGGGCCGGGAGGAGGAGCAGCAGGAGTGGGCCCCAGACAGATCTTTCTCCGCACCTGCCCATTCTGCCGGGTGCGCCAGGCCCTGGCAGACGTGCCCAATAGCTGACGGCCAGCCGGGCCATCAGCGTGGCCAGGGGGCTAGGCCACGGGCAGAGGAAGGGACAGGTGTGGAAGGAGCCTGCGGGAGACCAGGGCACAGGCCCCCAAAGGGCCACTCCCTGGGCACCAGCTCTCCACCTGCCCAGGCCTTGCCCCCTGCTGGGCTGGCACCCGGGGTGGTGGGGACAGCCACCTGCCCAGCTCTCACAAGGCGTGGGCAGGCCGGCAGGGATACCAAGGTGGGGCAGGCTCAGGCCTGCAGACAGGGCAGGACCCCACTTCCTTAGCACCAGGGGCCGGGGAGGAGAGAGCCTGCGCTCAGGCCAGGATCTGTCCGAGGCCCAGGGAACTGGGGAGGCGCCAGTCCCACCCGTTGTCCGGCTGCTGCCGAGGCTGCTATGGGAGGAGCGTGGCGGGGGCCGTGGGCACCGCAGACAGTCTCTGCCCTGAAGGTGGGCGGGCAGAGGTGGCCCAGCCTCCCGAGGCCTCCTGCCCCGAGAGCAGAGGCGGCTCCCTCGGCTGCCGCCGCCTCCCACCTGGAGACGGGACTAGGGCCGGAGGGGAGCTCCTCCAGGCTTCCGGGCCCCGGGGTCCTGCCAGCGGCAGCCGTCCTCCCAAGGCCTGTTTCCAGCCGCGCTGGCTGCCGTGGGGCCAGGAGGGCTGCTGGTGCAGAGAGAGCCCAAGTCCTCTGGTCTGTCTCACCAAGGCTGGCGATGCCCAGTCCTCTGGTCTGTCTCACCAAGGCTGGCGATGCCATGTCCTCTGGCCCGTCTCACCAAGGCTGGCGATGCCATGTCCTTGCTGCTGGTCAAGGCCCACGGGGCCCTTGCCCCGGCATCAGCTCAGGCCAGGAGACGGCAAACTGGGAAGAGGGGCAGACAGGGCTCCAATGGAGGCAGGTGCAGAGAAGCTGAGAGCTTGGCCAAGACTCCTCCTCCAGGTTGTCCCCAGGGTCAATACTTCCTTCTCCAGGGTCACTGCCTCCTCCTCCAGGCTGTCCCCCAGGGTCAATACTTCCTCCTCCAGGCTGGCCCCCAGGGTCAACGCCTCCTCCTCCAGGCTGTCCCCCAGGGTCAGTGCCTCCTCCTCTAGGCTGACCCCCGGGGTCAATGCCTCCTCCTCCTCCAGGCTGTCCCTGGAGTCAGTGCCTCCTCCTCCAGGCTGTCCCCCAGGGTCAATGTCTCCCCCTCCAGGCTGTCCCCAGGGTCAGTGCCTCCTCCTCCAGGCTGTCCCCAGGGTCAGTGCCTCCTCCTCCTCCTCCAGGCTGTCCCCAGGGTCACTGCCTCCTCCTCCAGGCTGTCCCCCAGGGTCACTGCCTCCTCCTCCAGGCTGTCCCCAAGGTCAGTGCCTCCTCCTCCAGGCTGTCCCCAGGGTCAGTGCCTCCTCCTCCAGGCTGTCCCCAAGGTCAGTGCCTCCTTCTCCAGGCTGTCCTCCAGGGTCATTGTTTCAGGGCCCGTCCTCTTGAACTTGCTCACGCAGAACCCGAGGAGCGAGAGGGAGAGGGTGGGGAGCTCCCCTGGACCCGCCTCAGAGCTCCCCCTCCATGGTCTCTGCGAGCTTCTCCTCGTCAGCCTGCTGCTTCTGCTGCTGAATCCGGGCGTAGGAAATGGCGTCACCCCTGGGGAGAGAGCAAGGCAGGGTCACCGCAGGGAGAGGCCCCAGGCACATGCCCTCCCGGCCGCCACTGGTTCCTGGCCAGCACCCCCACCGCCACCCGCAGGCACCAGTTTCCCCAGAGCTTGGTGCTCGATGGCAAATGCGTCCTGCCACCTCTAACGGGTGCAGCTGCCTGGAGGCCAGACCGACCCCGGGAGGCTCAGGGACCCGGCTCACTCCCCGGAGCGGAGCACCCTGAAGATGCTGACAGGTCACTGACCACCCCGGTGCCTCAGTTTCCACAGCTGGCTACCAAGGGCCATTGGCAGACCCTCCCTCCCCACGCCCCAGGCGGGCTGGGACGGGCGGACGCACTTTTTGCCCAGGGCAGAGAGTCCGTACAGCACGCCGGTGGCGAAGGCGACAGCGTTGCCCAGCACGGTGGTCAGGGTCAGGCTGATGATGATGGGGACGACGGCCATCCTGGGGGAGAGGCGGAGGTCAGGGGCATGCCCCTCCCGCAGCTGCCGCCCACCTCCGGGCGTCCCCGTCCACCCGCCCCTCCCTGGCCACCAGGCCCAGGAGGGTCCCCGGCAACCAGCTGGGACGGAGGCTCGGAGCAGGCTTCCTACGTCCGCCCCTGCCCAGGACCCTGTCCGCCCAATCCTGGCATCGCCATCGGACTCCTGAGAGGGTCAGTGACCCAAGAAGGCTAAGCAGCATTGAGAGGGTCCCCCCCCTTCTGTCCATGCAAACAGGAAACCTCCTGTCCGTCCTGTCCCTGCGGCTCTGTGCCTGTGGGCAGCCTGCTTAACTTCTCTGAGGCTCCGTCCCTACTATGCGGTGGGAAACCCTGACCCTGGGGGACAGCCTGGAGGAGGAGGCTTTGGGACTGAGTGAGGGCAGGCCAGGCATGCGAGGGACAGCAGGCCCTAACTCAGTGCGGGCTCCGAGCAGCACAGGACAGCCTGCCACAGTCAACAAGGAAGGACCACTGGCTGCCCTCTCTGGTCCCCACCACAGCTTGGCGCCACCTGGCGGCAGGGGTCCCCCTGGGCTTAAGCATCTGCTGGGCTGACCCCGATGCGGAGATTAACGGGGCCAGGAAAACCCTGAGAACTGCGGGGACCTGGACCAGCATGCCGTGCAGCCACGTCCTGGACACGGCTGCCCACACTGCCACGCAGGCGCCCCTGCCTCCCCCTAACCCCGCAGGGTGAGGTACACAGGAGAGGACACGGTGTGAACTGCACAGGTCCACACGGGCGCGGACTTTTCCAAGAAATTGGGCAGTGCTGTAAACGCATGTAAATGTATTTTATTTTCTTCCTTACGATTTTGTAACATCTGTTTACTGATTTTGGAGAGGAAGGAAGAGGGAGAGAGAGAAACACCAATGATGAGAGAGAATCACGGATCAGCTGCCTCCTGCACTCCCCCCACTGGGGATTGAGCCTGCAACCCAGCCTGTGCCCTGACCGGGAATCAAACCGTGACCTCCTGGTTCCTGGGTCTATGCTCAACCACTGAGCCACACTGGCCGGGCATCTTCCTTACGATTCTATGTTTCTCTGCTCTAGCCTACTTTACTGTGAGGATGCAGTATATGAAACCCGAAAGATTCAAAATATGTTTCAACCCTGTTTATGTGGCCGATGAGGCTTCTTTTAGCCTCTCAGGGCTCGGCCGGCCGGGGCACCGAGGGTCAGAGGCGGGCAGGAGAGCACACCTGTTGGGGTTCTCTGTCTGCGTCCCCCTCCGCCCCGGCGTCCAGCTGGGGGAGGCTGCGCAGACATCAGCACGAATGTCCCGAACCAAACGCCTTTCCGGGTGCCAGCTGGGGCCCTCTCGCCGCTACCCACCAAGCGGAGCCGTGTACGATGGGGCGGCGGGTCCCCTCTTGTATCAGCGACCACGACGCCCACAAAGGAATCCCAGGTGAAACGGCCACCGAGCGGCCGCGGGCGTCTGCACCCACCCTCAGGCCGGGGCCCGCGCAGCCCTCACCCGCAGTAGAAGACGGCCTTCTGCCAGGAGCGCAGCCGGTCCACCTTGGCCGCCAGGGTGTTGGCGAACTCGATGAACGGGCAGCAGAAGGGCACCTCGCAGAGCAGCAGGATGAAGGCGTTGGTGCTGGAGGCGGGAGGGGACGTGGTGACCGCCGGGCCCGCCCGTGGCTCTCCACGCCCCGTCCCCTGGGCCCCTCACTGAACGGAATGCCCGCGGCGAGAGGCGAGAATCGGGGTCTCCCTTCACCCAGGCGGGGCAGCTCGGATGGGGACTGGGGGGCCCGCTCAGTCTGTGTTGTCTGTGGCCGGGCCAGGCACAGGCCCTGACTCCCGTCCACCTCCAGGCCCGCGGAAAGGTCCCGGGAGACGCTCATTTGGCAGAAAAACAGGCTCAGGGCCCCCCATAACCCAGGGCCTGCCAGAGCAGGAACGCTCTGCCCAGCTCACTCTGCCCTCCCCCCACCCTGCACCCAGCCAGGCCCCCAGCGCCCCGCTGCAGGGCTTGGCCAACTCCTCCTCTCCCCAGGACCCAGGGCCTCTCCCCTGTCAGGCCTGTCCAGTTGGGACTGGACCTGTCAGAATCTTCCTTCCCGAGTGGTCGTGGATGGCCAGGACAGCCTCGGGGTTACCAGGGCGAGGCCCATGGCCGTGGGCTTGGTGCCTGAGGTCCCAGCCCCAGACACTACACCAATAGAGGCCGGGGCGGGCATTCCAGGCCTGGCCCTGACAGGGCTCAGGAAAGGTGAGCTCGGGACACAGGGGAGGGGGGAGAGGAGAAGGAAGAGAAGAAGGAGGAGGAGGAGGGGGAGGAGGAGATGGGCACGGACGGTGGCCCCAGCCCCGCAGGAAGGCGCGCTACTCACATCATCCACACGCCGGCCGCGATGTTCAGAGGGTGGATGGTGATGCAGCTGAACAGCCCCGAGATGGCGCACGCTTGAAAGCAAGAGGCACGCAGGATTAGCAGCGGGAGGGCACCTCAGACAACACAGACTGAGGTGCAGCCAGGACAGGCGGGCCTGGGCCCCGCTCCCAGCTCCACGCCACGCCAGCAGGACCATGGCTGGCTGCGCTCCCCTCACCTCGAAGGCCCGTCCCACGCCCGGCCCCCCACCTGTCCCACGCCCGGCCCCCCACCCCGGCACGGCAAGGGGTCACGTTGAGGAGGGGTTACATCCTCTTCTACCCTTAAAAGTGGCTTCTCGGATGCCCCAAATGTGGGGGGGCGTTGCCTACCACTCCCCACTGCACCCTCCGGGCAGGGTCTGCCACACTCGGGCCCCCCTCCTCTCTCCACCCCGGTAGCCCAGCTTCACCGAGAACGCCGCCGGCGGCCTGCCAGGCAGGTCCAGGGAGCCAGCCAGCGCCAGGGCTGGGGAGGCCCGCGGAGCGGCCGGCAGCGCCAGGCCATTAAAGTTGCATGGCGCCGGGCACCTGAGCCGGCGCGGCTGGAATTCCAGTTTTCCCGTGTAACCCGATGCGGGCCGCAGGCGGGAGGACCGGCAAAGCGGGCTGCCCTCTGTGCCCCCGGACCTCCTAAATAACAGGCGCCCTTCCTGCCCACCCAGAGGCGGCGCTGCCCTGGGCATTACCCGCGTACACCTGCAGGCCAGGTGCTCAGGGCCGTGATGCCGAGCACCCACAAGACAACACTGCTCTGTGCTTGTCAGCAATGCACCCCCTGACCCCCAGCCCCCTCCTCCCACCCCCATCTCACCTGCTGCAGTGGATGCTCCACCGACTCCACCCCCACTGTGCCACCAACAGCCAGCCGTGGGGAGAACCAGGTCTCCCCCCAGCCAGGGGGGACAGCACACCCCCTCCCCTCTGATCTGCCAGGGAAAGAGCTCATCCAGCTTGAGGGGGTGGACTCTCAGGCCTGACCTCAAGCCCACCAGCCCCTCCTGGACAGCAGCAGGAGAGAGACCCGGGGGCCGCCTGTGTGATTTGGGGGAGGACCCGGGGCAGCGCAGTCCTGACCCTGCACCCCTGGCTACACGCCCACCAGCTGGGAGGACTAGGGGCCGCTGGGAATGTCCCTCCTGGCGGATCTGACCGGGGCCTGCCCTGCCCGGACACCCCCAGCCTCTGTGCCAGGCTTCCTGCTCCTTCCCAAGACCCGCTGTCCCCTCTCCCACCCCCACCCCCCATTCCAGTGTTGAGAGGCACCAGGAAGAAGACAGCGGGCCATGCAAACAGACGTGTGTTTGCCTCTGCAGGACCTGCCCTCCGGTCTGTATTTTACTGCTGGAGCACACGGCCTCCCTATATCAACGCTCTCCTGGGGGCTGGTGCTAAACCCGCCCCCTGTCCCGGAAACCGGAGGTCAGGGGGCGTGCGCCCTGAGGTCGGGGCATGTGCCCATCCGGGCTGGGGGTCAGGTGGGAGCTGGAGGATGGGCACACGCCCCGACCTCCGGCGGAGCTGGCAGGAGAGGGGACGCACCGGCCGCCGCCCGCAGCTCGCTACCCGCCCGCTCCTCCCGCCCCGCCCGCCCCGCTCCGACAACTTTCGCCCAAAGGTGAGGGCGGCTGTCCGCACCCACACGCACGTCAACAGGTGAGGCTGCCCCGGGCCGGGCCGGGCCGGCGCTTTGCCAGCAGCTTCCGGCGGACGCGGGGCGCGGGGCCGGCGCGCACTGTCCCCCCGGGCCCGGGCCTGGGCCGTGCGTCCCGTCCAGCGCGCCCGCCGAGCTCAGGTTCCCTCCTGGAACGTCCCCAGAGCAGCCAGCCCAGCCCGGAAACCCACAAGCCGCCAGGCCGCCGCAGGTAACCATAGCAACCGCCCGGGCGCCGCTCCGCGCATGCCCCGCAGACCCCCGCCCCAAGGTCCCAGCCTCAGGGGGGCGCGCATGCGCAGTGGGCGGCAGGGCCGCCCCTCGCCCCCGGCCGCGTACTCACAGATGGCCCCCAGCACCCCCGACAGGCGACACAGCCAGCGGTACCACCACGTCATGCCCTCCTCCTCCTCCTGCGCGGGCGGCGCGGAGTTGGCGGGCGTCGCTGACGCCCCGCCAGCGCCGCTCATGGTGCCGCTATACCCGACGCAGCCCACCGCCCTCACAAAGGGCTCCCGCGCTGGCCGCGCTGGCCAGTGCGCTGCCTTGTGGGAAGGTTTGGCCTGATTAGCATAGGGGGCGTGGCTTGCAGGGCCCGGGCCGGCGGTGCCCGAGTCCTTATTTGCATAAGGGGCGGGGCTCCGGGCGATAGTGAGGGTGTGCCCGCCGGGCTCGCGCTCATTGGCTGGCTTTGGCGGCGCAGGACGCCCAGGTGCACAAATCCGCCCAATGGGCTCGCCGAGGGGCGGGGCTTGGCAGGGAACGCACAGGTGAGCCAGCATCTGCTCCCCGGGGGGACGGCGCACCCCATCGCCTCTCCCCCGGGGCAGGAAGAGCACCGTTGGGAGCGGCCGGAGGTTTTGGTCGGGTCAGGGAACGGGTCTGGGACGCGGGGCGGCCGGGGATCCCGCCGCGCCGTGGGGCGGGCGTGCAAGCAGGTGGTGGTTTTGTGAAGCACAACGCCAATCAGAGCGCACGTCCTTTTTATTGGTGGCTGGAGGGCTGGGGCTGCCTTTCCGGAGCGTGCCCCCCATAACGGGGTGCCCCTTGGAGAAGGCGCTAAGGGCGATGCTGCAGATCGGAGGGGATTCCGGTTGGGGTGCACTCCGAAGCTGGCCGGGCAGCCAGCAGCTCATCCATGTCAGCTTCACCCAAAAAAAAACTGGAGGGAGCACCCCCTCCCCCAAAACTGGAGGGAGCACCCCCCCACTGCCCACGGGTCACCTGAGGGGCGTGCTGGGAGAGGGAGCTAGGGCTGGGGCTGGGGCTGGGGCTGGGGCGCTCTGGACGGGAGTGTCCAGTACTGGCCCCGCAGGCGGGCCTGGGTCTCCAGGAAGGCCTGGCTGAACTCCACCTCCGCCTGGCTGCCCTCCGACTCCCAGTAGAGCGCCTGCTGCCCGCGGAAGGTGGTCGTTTTCAGGCTGTGGATGTCCCGGATCTGGGAGGAAGGGGCAGCCCCGAGGGGCAGGCCACAAATGAAAACCATCGGGCATTCAGGGAGCCCTGGCTGCACAGGGATCTGCGCTCGGGTCACATTGAGTCCCCGCCCACAGCCCTCTGAGGCAGGCACGACTACCCAGCCGGGACACAGGCTCACAGTGAGGGTGCCAGGGCTGGGACGTGGCCCAGGTCTGCTCTCAGTGGTTTTCAACCTTCCTAAGGCCGCGACCCTTGCATACAGATCCTCCTGGGATGGTGACCCCCAACCATGAAATGTTGCTACTGTGATGCATCGTGATGTAAATATCTGCATTTTCTTGCCGAAACCGGTGTGGCTCAGTGGATAGAGCGTCGGTCTGTGGACTGAAGGGTCCCAGGTTCGATTCCGGTCAAGGGCATGTACCTTGGTTGCGAGCACATCCCCAGTAGGGGGCGTTCGAGAGGCAGCTGATCGATGTCTCTCTCTCATCGGTGTTTCTCTCTATCCCTCTCCCTCTCTGTGAAAAATCAATAAAATATATTTAAATATCTGCATTTTCCCATGATCTTAGGCGACCCCTATGAAAGGGCCGTTCGACCTCCAAAGGGGTCGCGACCCACAGGTTGAGAACCGCTGTCTGCTCTATTCCACGTCAGGCTGCCTCATCCGGAGGAATGACGCCGGGCAGAGGACCCTTCTCCCAAACCCTCGGACCTCACGGGGGAGGGCTGCCCCTCCCGGCAGAGCTGCCCCAGGCTCTGAGGTTAGGCGTCAGTCCAGGTAACGGGCTGTCCACGTGGGAACAGGCCTTTTCTCTTTCTCTCTTGTGGGGGCACCACCCACATTTGCTGGTGAGGACGTGGAGAAGCGTTCTCCCATTCCTTCACTGATTTCTGAAGGTTTTGAAGTAGACTGGGGGGGGGGGGTGTCCTCTAGCCCAGCACCCGGGTCTTCGTCCCCAGGGGCAGCTGTCCAGACCATAGCAAGAGCCAGCCGTTCTGTCGCCCGCCGGGGGCCTCACCGAGATGTAGCTGGCATCAGATCCCCCGGCGCCCACGTCGGCGGCCAGGGCGTGGATGGCGATACGGTCGCGCGGAGCCACGTCGATGAAGATGCGGCAGCCTCCCGCGTTCCCCCCGTCCGCGCTCACCGGGGGGCTGGCGATCTCTCCCCGGGGGCCGAAGAGCTGCGTGTCACATTCTGCAGGGGAGAGCGGGGGCCCAGGATGCAGGAGCCCCCCCCCCAAAGACCCTACTGCCAGGGGCCCGAGCAGCAGCCCACAGCTGGCGCGCAGTGAGGGGGACAGTGTGGCGCCGTGGCCACGGCCAGGACAGCCAGGCAGCAGCCCCCACTGAACCCCACCTCCCTGGTGTGACCCCCAGGCCAAGGCTTTACACGCTTGAGTTTCAGCTCCGTCCCCTTTAAAGCGGAGGAGGGGACAAGAGCAAACACCGGGCAGCGTGGTTTTAGGCCTCAGCAGAGTCACACGGGCAAACGTGCTCAACTCTGAGCCTGGCACTACCTCCCGGGCCTCCCTGGGCGGGCACCTGCATGTGGGAGGCGGGCAGCGAGGCGGCGAGAGGGAAGGAAGGCAGTCGCCCGTGGACCATGAAGCGAGAAGGGCAGGGGAGACCCCTCAGATCTCTATGGAGGGAGAAGCCTCTAGTGCCCACTTGTCACTGAGGCCTGGCGAGAGGGGGGGCGAGGGCAGGCAGAACCTCTGGGCTGGCTGGGGAAGTGCCTGCAGCCCGCGGGGGCTGTTGGGAGTGGATCGCCCGGACACGATGGGAAAGCACAGCCCCACGGGTGGGGAGGCCTGTGCACAAGTCCTGGCAGGAACACAAGGTCCTAGAGCAGCGGTTCTCAACCTGTGGGTCGTGACCCCTTTGGGGGTCGAATGACACTTTCACAGGGGTCGCCTAAGACCATTGGAAAACACAGATACGATTCATAACGGTTGCAAAATTACAGTGATGAAGTAGCAACAAAAATAATTTTATGGTTGGGAGTCACCACCACATGAGGAGCTGTATGTACTAAAGGGTCACGGCATTAGAAAGGTTGAGAACCACTGTCCTAGAGGGTCTTGAAAGGCCTGAAGGCCAGGACATTGGGCTCTGGGGCCTGAGGGACGGGGTGAGGGTGTGGCCGGAGCCCCCTCTGCCCTTCTCGCTGAAGGGTCACATTCTGAGCCTCATGCTGAGTGGCCACCACAAGGGAGGAGGGGGATACAGCCAGCCCCTGGGGGCCTGCCTACCTCTGTGCGAGGCCCCGGGGGCCGGCCGGCTGGAGTACCGCAGCAGCACGCCACCGCCGCCTCCTGGCCGCACCCGGCGCTGCGTCACCACCAGGGTGTTGGCCTTGGAACTGAAGGTCAGGCCGGCCAGCTTCCGGCACGCCTTCCTCCACATGAGCCTGCCCCAGAGCAGCAGCATCTCCCCTGGAAGCGGGGGGGAAGTGAGGCTGGCTCCCCACCGACCCCCAATCCCACCGCCCCATCCAGGTTGGCAGCGGCATCCCTGGGGCGACGAGCTCTCTCGGCCCGGACCTACCGGCGCTGCAGTTGAGGGAGCTCTCCAGGACCTGGAGGGTCAGCACCTCCCCCAGGGGCCGCCCGATGGCCACCGCACAGTCCGCCTGCCCGGCACCCCGCAGGTCGATGGCTCCCGTGGGCTCCAGGTGCTGCCGGCCACAGGGACCTGGAGGGGGGGGGGGCGGGAGACAGAGATCCTGGGCCGGGCCTTCCCCAGGGGCAGGCTGAGGTGTTCCCCGCTGGAAAGGAGGCTGGGGTATGTGGGGGGAAGGGCTGATGCCCTCCTAGGCCGGAAGCCCTCTCCGGTGAGGGGTGGGGGCTGCAGGGCCCAGATGTCACCATCTGGGGTGTAGAGCCATTGCTGGATGCTCTGAGAGGCGGGCCGTGTGGATAGGGGTCCCAGCTTTGCACCCTCCACCCCCTCCTACAGCCAGCTGCCCAGACGGCAAGGAGGAAGGGACATACTGGCCACCCGAGGGCTGTCCTGGGGGAGGAGGGAAGCAGCAGCAGGGCCAGCCGTGGTCTGTCCTGGAGCAGCGGCTTCCTCGCGGGGCGCCGGGCTGGGCATCAGGCTGGGCGCCCCCTGCCCCACGCAGGGCCCGGCCCAGCAGCCCCGCACGGTCTCGGGCTTGGGCAGGTGCTGGCAGAGGTGGGCTGGCACCGGCCCCCGGGCCTCGGGTCCCAGGCAGGTGTCGTGGCGCTGCTGGACGCCCTCCCCGCAGGAGACAGAGCACTGCCGGGAAGAGGGGGGGAGGGGGCTGGGCTGACCCTTCCGGGGGGCATGGGCACAGGTGGCACGCATGGGCCAGGCATGACCTAGTCTTGGCACAGCACTGGAGGTGGTACTGTCTGCATTCCCCATGAGGCCTCAGAGGCTGCGTGAATGGGTCTCAGGGAGGAGGAGCGGGGACTCAAGCTCACGTCCCTACCTGTCATCCTCGAGGCCTCTGCGTCTCCAGCCTTAGAGCAGGATGAGGGGACATGGCTGCCCACCACCCCTCCCCTCCTCCCCCGGTCTGTCCCTGCAGTCGTCCGCCTGCCCTCCTGCCGGGCACTACCCTCCTAAGCCCTCATCTCCCGGACGATGCCCCTGGTGCTTCTGACCAAGGCGGGAGGCAGTTCCCCGCTTTGCCGCGAGCAAGCCCGAGGCCAGACCCTATTTACTGCCGTCTCCCTGGTACCCGGCGAGGTCCTGGGCCAGGTGGCACCTGCTTGTCTGGGGGGGGGGGGATGGGCTGATCTGCCCTCACCTTCCTGGACCTGGGACCTCGGGCTCTGAGCCCACTGCCTGCCACGCCTCCAGGCTGCTGTCTTCCTCTCTAGGGGCCCCACTGCCCGCCCCCCACGCCTGCTCTCCATCTCCTTTCCAGGGGTCCAAGGGGTCTCTCTCCTGCAGGTGGAAAGTCACGTCCCGGGGCCCCTGTCCCGCCAGCTGCGGCCTCACCTGCGTCCAGGGGCTGAGGCGCCACCGGTAAGCGCAGTCCGCCACGACGCAGGGGACGCTGGTCTGCGGCCGCACCAGAGCCGCACAGGCCGCCCCGTCCACCTCCACGTCCTGGCCTCGGTCCAGCTGCACGCAGGCCACGGAGCGGGTGGCGGTGCCCAGGCCACAGCTGGCTGAGCAGGGGCCCCGGGACGTGACTTTCCACCTGCAGGAGAGAGACCCCTGGATGGCACGGCCAGGACAGGGCCCAGGCCACAGGAGGGGGCGGGCAGGCAGGAGGCAGCCGATGGATGTTTCCCCCTCTATTCCAATGGTTCTCAACCTTCCTAATGCCGGGACCCTTTAATACAGTTCCTCATGTAGTGGTGACCCCCAACCATAACATTATTTTCTTTGCTGCTTCCTAACAGTAACTTAGCTACTGTTGTGAATCATAATGTAAATATCTGTGTTTTCTGATGGTCTTAGGCAACCCCTGTGATGGGGTCAATGGACCCCCAAAGGGCTCTCGACCCACAGGTTGAGAACCGCTACTCTACTCTCTCCTTCTCCCTCTCCCAACAATCAAGTACGACCGGCCGCCGGACCCAGGGGTTGAGCCTTGACCCGTGAACCAGGAGGTCAGGGTTCGGTTCCAGGTCAGGGCACAGGCCCGGGTTGCAGGTTGAGCCCCAGTGCGGGGCAGGCAATCAGTGACTCTCTCTCATCACTGATGTTTCTCCCTCCCTCTCTGCAGTCGGTAAAAGTGTATTTAAGACAAAGTAAAACGCACAAGTACGATGAGGAAACCACGGGGCTGTGGACGAGGCAGCGAGTGGGTGCTCTTCCCATGGCCCCAGCCTGGTCTTGAAAACCCCCATAGCTCCCCGCCCCCCGCCCCCCGCCACTGCTCCCCCTCCTGCCCCAGCCTGAGCACCATTCTGCCCTGTGTGACTGTGGTGCTCAGCTCCCCACTGGACCACCTCAGGCACCACCCCATCTGCCTCCTTCACCCAATGACGTCTGCCCAGCGCTGCTGACCTGGGTGGGCAGGGCTCGGGGCTGCAGGCCTCCTGCTGCTCCGGCCGAGGCAGCCCCTGGCACTGGGCATCCGGCAGGACCTCCTGGCCCTCATCCTGCCCGAGGGCCCGGGCACAGTACAGGATCCTCCGCGCCACGCCGCCCCCACAGCTCGCGCTGCAGGCCGCCAGCTGGTACCGCCACCTGGGGCAAAGCGGAGTCAGGGGGGAACCCCGGCAGCCAGGGTCCCCTCCTTTCCCACCAGGAAGGGCACTCTCTCTGGGGGGGGTCACCCTCCGTCCCCCCTGAGGGACTGGCACAGTGGACAGAACGTCGAAGGAACCCATTTGGCAGAAGGGGAAGAGGAGGACAGAAAACAGAGGTGTCGGAAGGCCGTGGGAGGGGCAGGCACCCAGGGTCCTGCTAGGATGTCTGTGTCCAAAGGACACCCCAGCCTCTCCACCCGGCACCGCCTCTGCTGCCTTGGGCTCGTGGCACCATCACCCCCCCTCCACCCGCCACTAGCTGCCTCCTGTCTGTCTGAATTATCACCCGTCGCCCGGCCCCACATCTGCGTGGGGAAGGCAGAAACGCTGTCGGGTTCACAGCTGTGACCCCTCGGGCCACCTGTCTCCTTGGGAAGGGGCCCACCTGGCGGGGCAGAGCCCTGGGGTGCACTCCCCGAGGCGGCCAGGCCGGGGCGCTGGCCAGCACTGGGATTGAGGCAGGGGGATGGCGTGTCCCCGGCCCCGCCTCACACAGCGCACAGCCAGCGGCACCTGCCCACCTCTGCAGGTCACCCGGCACGGTGCGGGTCTCCCACCTGCAGGGAGGACCGGCCGGGCTCCCTTGGAGGCCACAGCCCAGGGCCGGGGGGGACCAGGCTGCTGCTCCCCACACTGTCTCCTTGCCCACTCACCCGGCCGGGCACGGGCCAGCCTGGCAGACCTCCCGCCGGCTCCCGGGCTGGCCCGCCGGGTCGCACAGCTCTTCCTGGACAGCGGCCCCCCGGGCGGAGTCCACGCACACGAAGCGCAGCTCCCTCTGGCCTGCGGGAAGGGAGCGGGGACCCCGGGCCCGGGAGGAGGCTCAGCCAGGACCCCAGGCCCCTGCTCTCTGCAGAGCTCAGGCCGAGGGCTGGCTCTGCCACGTAGCAGCGGTGCCCTGGGGCCAACAACCTCGCCTCTCTGAGCCTCGGGGGGTGCACATACTGATGGCGAGCGTGCAGGGATTTGTCTAAAGACTTTGAGGGGGAGTTACGAAGTGCCTGGCACATAGTAGGTCTACTAAGAGGCAGTAAGAGAACTGCTCTACAAGCACCTCTTCCTGCGTTTGCCATAAACACCCTCAATAGAAACCTCTGGCTCCGCTCTGAGCCAGCTGAGGTGGTCCCGGGCGCCAAGGTGGTCCCGGGTGGGCGGGAGTTGAAGGCCATGTGACTCTTCCATGTGCTCCTCTGGTTTGGCCCTGGAGCCGGAGCTAAGTGTGGGACCCTCCCTCCCAACCCATCTGGACCTTAAGAAGCACGCTCTTGGTGCCAATATGTCTTACGATCGTTTCTATCTCTCGGACAATCATGGAACTATCACAGGGCTGTCTGCACGTTGCCCCAGTCTCCTCGTACACTGGCACTTTCTCGAGTGGCTGGAATTTTCTGGAAGCCACCCAAATGCTTTCCAGAACTAGGCCAGACTCAAGCAGGCAAGAGAGAGCGAACGAGCTTGGTGTGGAGGGGCCTCACCTCGGCCGCAGGAGACGGAGCAGGGCCCCGCCAGGGGCGTCCACACGTGGGCAGCGCGGGCCCCCAGCCCGGGGCCGGCCGGGGCGGATGCGGCCTCCTCCCGCCGGGGCTGGGCGTCCAGCTGCAGGGGGCAAGCACCAGCGAGTGGGTCTGGGCTCCCCACCTATGACCTCCACGCCCACCCATCCCACTCCCTCGGGGGAAAGAAGGGGTCACCAGCACCCCAGGGGCTGTCCTCCCCCGCCCCCTGCTGGTCCTCCCCAGGGAGACTGATGCGTCACCACACCCCGCCTCGGCCTCTGCATCAGCGTGAGGTCACTGTGGGCGGGGCTGAGGGAGTGGGTTTTCGGCCACTGCCTGCAGCCCTCAGCCGCAGGGAGCACTCCCCCAGCTGCAGGGAGCACCCCCAGGCGCAGGGAGCACCCCCAGCCGCAGGGAGCACTCCCCCAGCTGCAGGGAGCACCCCAGCCAAGGGCGGACAGGTGGCCGGCACCTTTGTGTGAAAGCAGCAGCCCCAGCCTCCAGCCTCCAGCCCTGGACGCTGGGGGTAGCCCAGCAGCCTCCTCGGTGCGGCACCCTAACAGGGCCCGGTCCCCTCGGCCGGCTTGCCCGGGAAGGGGCTTCCGAGGGGCCCGGAGCTGTTCCTAAGAGGATCTCGGGCTCCGGCAGAGGCAGCCTGCAGGACACCCCTCCCTCTGACCAGCGATAACCAGGGCTCCCCATCCTCCCAGCCCAGGACACTCACCGGGGCCCAGCCCGGAGGACAGGCCCTGTCCACACAGGGCTCGGGGGCCGCTGGCGTCCGGTCTGCGGAGGAGGGCCCGGCGGTCACGGGCGCCTCAGGGCCGTCTGCCGCCTGCACGCCCGTGGCATTCTGCGCGGCCAGGTCCCCTCCACCGACCCCGGAGCACGCGTCCGGCACCCCTGACCTGGCAGCACAGGACAGCCATCGGGCCCCGCCCGGCCGTCGGCTGCCGGTGCAGCCTGGCCCCGGGGCAGGGAGAACCGGCTCCCCAAACCCCAAGAGCCCAAAGAAGCAACCCTGGCCTCTTCCCAAAGGGCTGGCCGCCGGCTGCGGGCACTGCGCTGGGCACCAGGGGCAGTGACACAGGCCCCGCCACCTGCTCCCAGAGGCGAAGGGGCCTCTGCCAGGTAACCCCCTGCCCGCACTGCCCAGCGGTGTGGGCTGCAAGCGGGTCAGCAGGTCAGGGAAGGGAAGTGAGTTATGAGCACCACCTCCGAGGCAGCGTGGCTGCACGTGTGTGAGGGGGTGGAGGGGTGTGAGGCAGGCTCAGCCTCGGGGGAAGAGGGGTGGTCGCCGTGTCTGCTGTGGATGCCAGAGGGGAAGGGGAGCCCGGTCACGTGGGGCCACCGGTGACTGGGGGACAGGGACAGAACGGGGGCCTGGGCACCCAGCCGGTCAGCTGCAAAGCAGAAGGAGGCTGCCGGCGGGCAGGGCAGTGAGGACGGTGCTGAGAAGCGGCATTGGCTGCTTTTCTTCTGGCCTCACTGGAGCCTCACGGCCCCTCCCCCAGCCTGCCCCGGGGCTCAGAGAGTGGGGGTGCAGGTCCCTGGGCACTCCTACGTCTGGCTGCCACTGCCCTTCACCGGGAGGGCGGCGCCCGGCTAGGGGCCTTGGGAAGGGGCATTGAGAAGGGTGGGCGGGGCGGGCTCAGCGCAGGGACAAGCCCTGCCGGGGGACCTGCCCCACCCCGTGCTCACCTGGGGGCGCAGGGCTGGGAACGGCAGGCTTCCACCGCCGCGGGCTTCGGGGCCAGCGCTCCGCACCGGGCGGCGGGCAGCGTCCTCAGGAGGGGGCCCTGGGCCTGCACGCAGCGCACCGCCCGCTCCCGCAGGCCCGGCCCACAGGAGGTGCTGCAGGGGCCGAAGTCTCCAGCTGCCCAGCTGAGGGGGAGGCGGCAGATAGGGCCCCTGCCAGGTTCCAGGCTGGCTCGAGGGGTGGGGGGTAAGCAGGCAGGCAGATCTGTCCAGCTAACTCTTTGCCCTGGGCTGGGCGGGGCATACCCCTGCTCCCCGCCCCACCCCTGCTCTACCTAGAGCCTGCGACCCTTTTCAGGCCGCTGTCCTGCCCCTTTAGGTACCCAGGCACGGCTCAGGGACAGCAGCCTGCCTAGCTCTCCAGGCCCCACCTGCACATGAGTCTGAGGACACTGCACCTGGGGGGACCGCCTTGCCTCTAGCATCCAGCTCCCACCAACCACACCTGCCTGGGCCCCGACAGCAATGCGGACGGCCGGGTACTTCCCATCAGCCGCTCCGTGGCTGCCTTGTTTCTTCCCCACCTTCCCCCCTGCCCGCCCAGGTAGGAGATCACCCCCAGGTCACAGTGACCACCTGCGCTCTGGGCGCGCTCCGCCCGCAGACAGGTGCACCAGACTCCTGTCTGCCTGGGGCCTGTGGGCAGCAGCCACTGAGATCACCGACGCCTGCCTGCCTGCCTGCGGCTCAGTGTCCTCTCTGGCAGTGGTGTGTGTGTGTGGGGGAGGACGTGCTCACAGGGGGCCTCCAGAGCACGCACAGAAGGACCCCACCCCGCCCAGGCGGCGTGGCCCCACCACCCAGGGAAGAGCCCCCCCAGGCGGCACTCACTAGGGGGGGCAGGCCCCGGGGGTGCAGGGCTCTGGCCAGGCCGCCGGCTGCGGGCTCCCTGCACACTGGGCGGCCTCCACCCACTGGTTCCTGGCCTGGTCCCGGCAGCGGTAGGTCACCCACCGCAGGCCTGGCAAGAAAGAGCGGGGCTGGGCCACCTCTCGGTGGGGGGCAAGCCGGGCAGGGGACCCCCAGCCCCGGGCCTCACCTGCCCCACAGCTCACCGAGCAGGACCCCCGAGCGGCCACCCACGCCCAGGCCTGCGGCTTCGGCTGGAAGTAGGAGAAGGTGATGTGCGGGCGGGAGGCATCGCCGTACTCCTCGCCGTAGCGCCGGTACACCTGCAGGGGAGGGAGCGCGGGCCTCACCCAGGGCTCCCTGGCGGTCACTGCCGGCCACCTCCCCAGAGACCCTTCCTTCTCTCGCTCAGCAGCAGCCACTGAGGTGGCCGCACCCCAGGTTCTGGGACAGCACAGCGAGGAGCCCTGTCCCGGCCCCTGGAGCTCCAGGTGGGGTGGGGTGGTGACTGATGATCCTAAAGTGCCTGCCTGGTGGGGGCAGGACAGTGCACTGAAAGGGGTTGCAGGTTCTAGGTGGAGCAGGGGTGGGGCTCAGAGAAGGGATGGGAGACGGGGCCTCTGATACAGAGGAGCCCCACGGGCCTGGGGTGAGATCAGAAGAGATGAGTCGGAGGGGGCAGCTGAAAGGGGCGGTCCCTCCTTAAACCGGCTTTGACCCCAGGAGGCAGGGCTGGGGTCCCATTCCACAGGGAGGCGACTGAGGCCTCCGATCTCAGCACTGGCCAGGCCGGCCTCCCCCACCGTCTCAGTCTTCCACAACTGGCCCAGGCCCCTCCCAACTCAGCCCCCAGGACACCCAGGAGGAAGCCCCTCCAGGTCCGCCCCGCCCTCTCGCCTTCTTGCCTGGGGTCCCCTTCCTTCAGCCCCTAGCCACCCCTCCTATGCTCGCCGGTTCCCTTGAGACACTGCCGCCTCTCTGGCCCAGGCACCGGCTCCTCCAGGCCCAGCCCCGCTGCCCTCCGGGGCAGCCCCTGGGCCCGCTGGGGCTCCGGCCACCCACTCGGCTCCGAGGCTCCGGGTGAGCGAGCGCTGTCACCTGGATCTCCATGTCCTCCTGGGTGGGACCCGGGATGGCCAGCTCCTCCAGGCGGGGCAGCCGGTCCTCGGTGAGCGTCACTCGGTACTCGATGCGGCTGTCCTCCAGGGGGGAGGGGTGGCTGGTGCTGGGCGAGATGCTGAAGTTCCCGGCCACCACGTAGCGCCCGCGGATCCTCACGGCTGGCGGGGGGGGAGGGGGGGGAGAGGGGGGCGAGGCCTGTCAGCACATCAGAGCCCCTCCCGACCCACCTAGGAGGGCACCACCCCCTCAGAAAGAGGCTCTGGTTTTAGGAATGGCCAATTGGCTGCCGCCTCCGTGGCCACATCTGCACCTCCTCCTCCAGGTCCCAGCCCAGGAGCGGGTCCCCGGCATCTCGGCAGGCCCCCCTCAAGGCTTCCTCACAACGGCAACTCCACGCCCCCTCCAGAACCCGGTGAGCACCCAGCACCCCCATGCAAGCTCTACAGGCCGGTTCAGGGGCTCAGGGACCCTGGTAGGCCCCCAATCTGGGTTCAAAGGTCAGGTGTGGGTTTCCCTGGACACAAAGCCCCCGGGAGACTGGGGGGTAAAGAGGTGGCCTCGCCCCATGACAGGGAGGGGACCCAGTCATCGGAGGGGGGGCGGGTGGGTCTTTAAGGGAAGGCCCTGCCACCAGGAAGACCAAGCACGTGGTTCCGGGGCCTCGGGGTCACAGGGCATGTGCCAGCCTGGAGACTGAGACCATTTCTGTGAGCGCTCAATGGATCCACCAGTCAATAACCAATCAGGCCCACAGGACGAGGCCCCCGGAGAAACGGCAGAGCCTGGGTGAACCCCGGGCTGGCCATGCTTCATACCCATCCCACTGGATGCTGGCCAAGAGCCCGCCTCTGCCCTGGCATCTCCTCCTGCCCTCCCCCTTCCCCGCCGTAACCGTAACAGCCAAGTCTGGGGGCCTAGTGAGCTGGCCAATCTGACGGTGGTTTGGGGAACCCCCGACTTTCCAGTTGGCATCAGAGTGAGGGCCTCTTGGGGACCATGCCCTCAACCTTCACCATCTGGCTACTCTGGTGGCGCCGCCGCCCACTCACCCAGGTGCGTGAAGAGAGGCCTGTGGTTGGTGACGTGCACCTGGGTCACGTTGGGAGGCAGTGTCAGGAACGTGACGTACTCTAGGGGGGAGCAGGGCCTGAGACACCGCCCCCCCACAGGCGACGGGTGGATTTTGGTGCCCAGAAAAAGCTCAACAGCATCAGCCCCACTGGGACGGTCACCTCAGGCAGCTGTGCCTCCATGGGGCAACCAGGCTGGTGGGGGGACACCTGGGGGGCTGCCGGAGGGCGTGGGATCCAGTCCTCCTCTGACCCTCTAAGCGATGGCTTTGCAAACCACCCGACCTCTTTCATAAACTGACCAGGACAAGGGTTTCCCAGGGACAAGGCCCCAGAGAGGACTCCATGGGCAGGAGAGGCCAGCGCACAGTGGGCGCTGGAGGCTGAGGCTGAGAGGAGGCTCCAGGGTGGAGCTGACCTGAGGGTCCCCACCCTGCCTGCCCCCTGCCACCGAGGCCCTGGGCTGCCGGGGCTTCTGGGGGGCGAGGGGGGCCTACCTCGGGCTCTCCCGCCCAGGAAAGAGCCGCCGTGCGGGCTGCACGTGCTGTTGTCCCCTCCGCACACCTGGCACACGTCGGGCACCCGCCCGGAGCCCAGCCTGCCGTCACAGCCGAACGTCTGTGCAGAGGGGATGGGGGGTGGGGTCGGAGTCTGGCAGCCACGGGCCCGCAGAGACACAGGCCAATGGGCCGAAAACAGAGCCCCTGAGGCCCCATCAGCTTACAGGACTCACCCCCCTCACAGCCCAGCTCTTAACCCTGTGTCCCCTCCCCTCCCTGGGGGACTGCTGCTGCTTCAGGGACCAGCACCCGCAGCCTCGCCCCGGAGCCGGGTCTCGGGTTGTTGGGACGGAGAGGCGCCCGCTGCCGGCACTCGCCTACCCTGCAGCTGCCCAGCACGCACAGGCTGAGGGTGCCGTCCGCCCGCGGGCCGCCTGGCACACAGCGGGTGCCGTCCCGGAAGCTGTCCCCTCGCCTCATGAGGAAGCTCTCGCCCACGGCCCGGCACATGTGTCTGCACAGAGCGTCCCCTGGGAAGCAGAGGACAGGAACACTGGCGCAGGGGCAGGGCAGGGGTGGGTCAGGGCAGGGCAGGGCAGGGGCAGGAAGGACGAGGACCTGGGAAGCAAGCTCCAGGCACTCTCGCCCCGCCAGCCCCTCCATTTCCCCCGTTGTTCAGAGGCAGAGGCTAGAGGGACATTTGCCCACCCACCCCCGTCCCTCCCACCCCGGTCTGCCTCCTGGAACTCCCCCTGGGAACCTGGTTTAGCTAGTCTCTCATATGTCTGTTTATTTGTTTTTAATCCTCACCCGAGGGTATTTTTCCACTGGTTTTTACAGAGAGGAAGGGAGAGGGAGAGAGAGTTAGAAACATCCATGAGAGAGAGACATCCATCAGCCGCCTCCTGCACGCCCCTTATTGGGGATGTGGCTGCCACCAAGGTCCGTGCCCTTGACCTCCCGAGGCGGTGGCCCAGCCCAGAGGTAACCCGTGCTGCTGGGCCACGAGCCCGGACCACGTGGCTCCTCCCTCCCTCCCTGTCCTCCCCCAGCGGAGCTGCTCCACCCTCCTGCACAGCTGGGGACCCGCTCCCGGGGCTGAGCCAGGCCGCCCCTGCCCTCCCCTGAGACCCAGCCGGCGCTGCGGTCCACCCCAGGGGAGCCATGGGGGCCTCCGCGGTCTCCCGCCCACCCGCTCCGGGCAGCCCAGGGCCCACCTTGACTGTGAGGCACAGCGGGGCCCCAGCGGTAGGAGGAGGCCTCGCCGGGGGAGAGGCCCAGAGGCCGCCCCTCGGTCTCCGCACACTGCTCGGCCATGAACGCCAGCTGGCTGTTCTCGCAGGCCTGCCGGACAGGGGACAGGCACGGGGCTGGCTGGGGGCTCGGGCAGGGGCCCAGGGCTGGGGGCCTCGCACCTGGGGACAGCAAGCACCCTGAGGGGAGGCCCCGGTCTGGCTCTGGCTGCACCTGGTCCCTCACTGTGAAATGGGGGGCAGGAGCTGTTTCTGCCGCTGGGGGACCCGGGCAGAGGGCAGCGCAGGGAGGGCCCGGCAGGCAAACCCACAGAGCGGGGGCTGGGGACCTGGGGCTCAGGGGAGGGGGAGGGACTCTGGGGGGACGGAGTGCCCGGGGGCGACGCGCCACACTGGCTGTGCCCGTGCCCCACGCCACGGGGCTGCCGGGACTGCGACGTTGGCTGTGGATTTCACCTGCTCTAGCTAAGCCCCTCGGGGCTCTGCAGGGCTGGCTACTGCTGGGGCGGGGGAGGGGGGGCGTTCTCATCGAGGACACCTGGCGCCCCGAGTTGGGCAGGGCGGGGACAGCGTGTGCACGCAGAGGCCCAGGGGAGCAGCGGGAGCACCCACTCAGCGGCCCCAGCTCCTCCCTCTCCCCCCCTTGGCCCTGAGGCTGCCGAAGCCTCTGCCGTCCCGTGGGCCTTTCCCCTGCAAACTGCCCTCTCCAGCCCTGTCCTCCCACCCCCGTACCTCCCCCTGTCCCCCGCCGTGGCCCTGCCCGGGGAGCGGCCCACCTGGGTGTTGCACATCTCGGCCTGGAGGTCCGCACCTGTGCAAGCACGCCCCCCAAAGGCAGGTCTGAAAACGCCCAGAAACAGCAGTGAGAGGAAACAGACCCCCCAACCAGGTCAAATGCAGCCCCGATTCCCCGACCCCCCCGCGTCCCCTGCCATCCCCGCACCTGGGGTTGTTGCACTGCCGCCTCCTGGTGACCACGCCTCCTCCGCAGGAGCGGGAGCAAGGGCTGGGGGGACCCCAGGCCGACCAGTGCCCGTGCACGGCCCCCAGGGGGGCCAGCTCCGCCAGGGAGCGGCAGCGGCCCTTGGAACACCACTGCGAGGAGCAACGGCTAATCTCCCGTTCCCACAGGCACCCTCACCCCACCCCTACACCCCCACCTCCCCACCCACACCCACACTCTCACCTCCACCCACACCCATTCCCCCACATCCACACGCACCACCCCCACCCCAACGGGCAACAAGGACAGTTCCAGGGCCCTCGCCCTGGCTCCCTGTGTCCCCCGGCCCCAGGAATAAGAGCTGCCAGACTGCAGGGGGACCATGCTCACACACATGCTCACACACTCATGCACACACATGCACACTTTCACACTCATGATCACACACACTCATGCATGCACACACTCATGCTCATACACGCTCACTCACACGCTCCCGCACTCCCTGGCTCTGCGCTGACCTTCTGGGGGCCGCACTCCGTCCCGTCCAGGAGCGGGAAGAGGAGGCGGCTGCAGCTGCCGAGGTCCAGGGGGTCTGTGTGGCAGGAGAGCGCCTGGCACACGTCCTGAGGAGACAGGGGCCGTCGCAGGGGCCCCCGGGACCTGTCAGGTCGGGCCCAGCTCACTGTCCCCCCGGCTGCGGGGCAGTGACAGCCACACGCTCTGTGGCCCCGGTGGCGGAGGGGGTGGCTGACTGTCCAGCAGGACCAGGGACGGTGGCCCGTGAATGTGCTTCCATTTCGTTGAAAACCAGAAGCGAACCACAGACTCTCCAGTCACAGGCCCTGTCCCGTGTGTGCTGTGACTGCGCCTGTACTTATGCCACCACGGGGCGGCCACACGCTCTCTGCACTAAGATGTGCGCTTAGCGTTTTCTACGGAGGCGGCCACGGGCCCCCAGTGCCTGGGCCACGGGCGTCAGGGCGGCGGGGGAGGAAGTCTGTCTGGGGAGATTCCCCTTCCCCCGCCTCCTGCGCCGCTCCCACTGCGGGGCTCGGGGGCCCCTCCTCTGGCCAGCCCTCAGTGCCACCGGGCTGGCAGCCCCGGTACCTGCTACCTAGACCCAGTCCATGGCTCAGGCCCTGCCAGGCCAGCTCTACACACTGGGGGGCCCAGTCACTACGGAAAGGTGGCCCAGGGCGCCCACAGTGCACACTGGGGCCTGACTGGGCAGAGGGAGCTGCTGGGTAGGGGGGCGGGAGCCCCCGGGAGGAGGAGGCGGGCGCAGACTCACCAGGTCCTCCCGGGTGAAGGTGCAGGCCGCGGCGGAAGGCCCGAAGGCCACGCGGCACTGCTCGTCCGCGCCGTAGTAGAGACCGGGGTGGGCCTCGGGGGGGCGCCCTGCAGGCCCGGACTGCGGACCCGGCGGGTCCCACACGCAGGGAGCCCGGCCTGCGCTGTGACAAGGCCCGGCTCAGGCCCTGGGTGGGCGGGACGGAGCGGGGGCTTGGATGGGGGGATAGGTGTTCTCTGCCCGGGCTCCCCACCAGGAGCGGAGGCAGGGCTGGGACAGGCTCAGCTCAGAGCGGAGCAGAGGGAGGGGGGCAGGAGCAGGGGAGGCAGGTGGAGGTTGGGCTCAGGGTGGGGATGGGACGGAGAGCAGGGTTCACACAGGGAGAGAGGCGATGGGGAGAACTCGAGGGTCGGCACAGGGATGGGGAGGCACGGAGGGGGGGACGCAGGGAGGGGGTGGGGGACGGCGGGCTGTGCTACCTGAGCAGGTGCAGCAGCTGCCGGCGGCTGCAGGGGGACCAGGCAAGGCCCCCCCAGGAGGGCGCGGCCCTGTCGGTCCCCATCACGTGGCCGCTGGGCCCGCACCCGCTCCCTGGCGCTCCATCGTGCTCCAGGCCCAGGCTGCAAGGAGGCGAAGGCGGGTGCTGAGAGCGGCCTGGCGGGCAAAGGGGTAGAGGGGGGTCCCCTCCTTCCCAATAGGGACCCTTGGCCCTGCCACCAGCTCACCCCGCAGGCAAGCCAGTCACATGGCTGCCCTGACGTCTGCGGGCCTCTGACCGGCCCCTCTCCCAGCGCCAGGCCACGTTTCCAAGGCCCTTCCCTCCAAACATGAGGGGGTGGTGATGGGGATGGAGCAGGTGAAAATGCAAGGGCGGAACGGCTGTGTGTTGGGGGGGGGATACCAGCTCCAGCCCTTTAGGGGCCTGGGCCACCCCCAGAGATGGGGAGGGGGGTTTGCAGAAGCCCTCAGAGGGGCTGAAGGGGGACAGGGGGGGCAAGGAAGACAGAGAAGAGACTCATCTTTTACCCTAGGAGTCAGCACACCCTGAGCATGACAGCGAGCGAGCAGGTGCTACTTTCCTAATCGAAGGAAAGACCCGAAGCCTTAGTGGGTGGCATAGTGAGGAGCAGAGATCTGCCCACAAGCTGCACAAGCGGGCACCCCGCAGACAACAGGAATGCCCAGCAGGGGTGACTCCGTAAGGGATGGCACGCCCAGAGGACAGACGCTTAAAGGGCCCGGAGGCACGTGTGGGAGAAACAGCTGTTTCATGGCCCCGTGGTTGGAACGTCGTCCTACACACCAAGGTTTGGGTTCGGTCCCTGGGGCAGGGCACACGCTTAGGTTGCAGGTCCGTCCCCGGATGAGGTGTGTCCAGGAGGCAACCGACCAGTGTTTCTCTCTCGCATCAATGTTTCCCTCTGTCTCTCCCCCTCCCTTCCTCTCTGTCCGAAAAACCAGAAAAATGCCGAAACCGCTTTGGCTCAGCAAATAGAGCATCGGACTGCGGACTGAAAGTTCCCAGGTTCGATTCCGGTCAAGGGCAGGTACCTTGGTTGTGGGCACATCCCCAGTAGGAGGTGTGCAGGAGGCAGCTGACCGATGTCTCTCTCATCGATGTTTCTAACTCTCTATCCCTCTCCCTTCCTCTCTGTAAAAAAAATCAATAAGAAATACATTTAAAAAAAACAGGAAGAACGTATCCTCAGGTGCGGGGTAGAAAAGAGATGCAGGTAGCAAACCAATGCACATTATAATCCTAGTTTTGCAAAAAGAAAGCTGTGTGTGAATTAGAGACTGAAGTGAAACATTAACGATGAACAGATGCTCTCCAGGTGGCGGGAGGTGGGTAATTTTTGCAGCTCAGCTTTTCTTTACCTGAATTTCCTCTAAACCTTAGTTTCTAACTGCTAAGTTTATTTTGCTGGTGTTTTTTTTTTATTTCCTTTAGTTATTCAGTAATCGTGAAGAATCAAATTTCCCAGCCCTTACCTTCCTGCCCCCCCCCCCTCATCCTCCCTGGTCCACGGGGCAAAGGGCACCAGCTCCTTCCCACGTCCAAGGCCCCCTGCCAGCCTCCACCCCCCCTCCTGGGGGCCGGGTCAGCTCCTTGGCCTGAGTGTGGGGGCCACTGTGGGGCCACATACCTGTGCCCAATCTCGTGGGCAATGGTGACGCCCAGGTCGAAGCCAGTGTCCTCCGTGATGAGGCAGCTCCACGAGGAGGAGCAGGCGCCCCCCAGCTGGGTGACCCCCCGAACCTGCCGGTTGCCATCAGGCAGCTCCAGGTCAAACCTCGGGAACAGGGGAGACAGGTGGGCTCAGGGTCTCTGCAAACGCCCTGGGGTGCCCGGCCTCCTGCCCGGCCGCTGGGCGGGAGCAGCTCCAGAGGCGGCTACCGGGTGACGTAGAGGACCAGGTCGGCGTGCGCGGGGTCCCCGTCCCCCGGGGGGTTCACCGTCCTGCTCCACTTGCAGACGCTCAGCAGCGAGGCCGTGATGTTGGCTGTGATCTGGGGGGCGTCCTGGGGGCAGTGGGGGAGCCGCTTTTACCGGACCCGCCCGCAGGCCGCTCAGCCCTCAAGACCCGTCTCTGTCCCACGGCCCAGGTGCGGGCTGCAGGGACCGGGCGGGTGGCCGGGAGCCCCTGCCAGCACCTGACGGTGGTGGGCACCAGGAAGGGGGGAGGTGCTGGGCAGCAGGGAGGGGTGGGGAGGGCGCTGGGCAGCAGGGAGGGGCGGGGAGCACAGAGACGAGTGGCGGAGACGCCGGGCCCAGCACCCACCTGGGGCCGCGTCAGGATGACCAGCCGCACGAGGTGCACTCGGAACTGGGCCCCCAGGGACGGGTCCCTCAGCAGCTCCGACGCCTGCGGAGGGGCAGACGGAGTCCGCGGGGTGAGGGAGGGGCCCCCGCAGCTGCTGACTGCCAGGGCCCCCCGGGGACAGGCCTGGAGAGGGTGCTCCCCAACATGGTGGGTGGGGGCACCCCGAGTGTGGGGCTTGAGCTGGGAGGCAGCCAGGGAGGCAGCCAGCCGTGATCTGGACCCCCTCCCTCTTGCTCGTGGCTCAGGAAGAGCAACCAACGCAGAGGGGAAAACCTGAAACAACGGGATTCGGAAAACTGTCCTTAGTCCGGGGCAGTGGCCGGCAAACTCATTCATCCACAGAGCCAAGTACCAACAGCACAAGGACGGGAATGTCTTTGGAGAGCCACATTTTTTAAACGTAAACTTCTCCTAACGCCACTTCTTCACAATAGGCTCTCCCAGGCCGTGGTCTTCTGTGGAAGAGCCACCCTCAAGGGGCCCAAGAGCCACATGTGGCTCAGGAGCCGCAGTTTGCCGACCACAGTCTAGTACATTCCATCCAAACACGGCTCTGTCCCAGCCGATTCACCGCGCCTCCTCATCCCCGACCGCCTTCCTGAAACGGCTCTCTCCCCGTCTGCTTGCCGGCCACAGGAAAGGAACTGAGAGAGGCCGGGGTGGGAGCAGCCGCTGGCTGTTGGACAGCGCTGGCCGAGGCTCCCACAGATCTGGGCAAACGGCCAAACTTGAGGGTCTCCCCCACTCCCCGGGCACAGGGACCCGAGGAGCAAGAGGCTGTGGTACACCAGGGAGCGGTGAGGGGTCCCGGGCGAGAGGGGAGGAAGGAAAGAGGAGACACCCCCTCCCTCCCCAGGGCCCTGAGCCCCAGGGGGGACCCCAGCTCCGGTTATCACCAGCGTTCCGTTCAGACCTCCCACCAGCAGCCACAGCCCTGCTGGACGGTGTCCCGGGGCCCCGGGGACCGGGGGCAGGCAGAGCCCCGCCCGCCGAGCCCTCACCAGGTTGAGGTTGGTCAGCAGGTAGCGCTCCGTGTCCTCCCGGTGAGCCCGGTGCACGTCGGGGCCCGCGGCCAGCAGCAGCTCCAGGTGCAGGACGCGGCCCTCGGCCGCGGGTCTCCCGGGGCCTGGCAGGGAGGAGCGGGCGGGGCTGAGGTGGAAGGTGCTGGAAAGCAGGGGATTGTGGCGGTAGCCGCCTGATGGGCGGTCCCCACGGCCGGGCCTCCCTGTCACCCGGCTTCTGGGCTGGGAGACCGCAGAGTCCTGCCTCTGGCGCCTACACTCAGGGCGGGGGGCAGGCCCGGGCCAGCTTCCCCGTGGGGAGGGGGGTCTGAGAGCGCCTGCCTGGGGACACGGTGGCAGCTGAGAGGCCGGCCCTGTGCCTCCCCCCTGTGCACAGCCTGCCCGCCCTCCTGGAGCCGCCTTGGCCTCAGACACCCGCGAACAGGTGGGGGCGTCGTGTCCTCTGACCCCCACACCCCGGGGGGCCGAGGGGCCCCAGGCTCTGGCGTCACGGATGCTGTGCCGGTCAGAGCCGTGGCGCCCGGGCAGCAGGCAGTGTGTGGCGTTTATGTCCTTTCTGTCCCCCCAAAACCCCCCACTGGACATACAGTGGAGAACAGGGTCACCAAGCAAAGCCCAGGACACACCACCCCAGGGTCCTCCAGAAAGTGAGGTCTCCCCAGTGCCCCCCTCCCACCGCCCCCAGCACACCCCAGGCCCCGATCAGTGTATCTCTGATCACAGGGAAGTCGCTACAATGGGACACCCCTAGTTCTCTCCCGTGACCACTGGCCCCCCGGCCTCTGGACCCCACAGACTTTGGATCAGAGTCTCCAGAGGTCCTCCTCAGGCCACAAGGGGCCCTGAGGGTCCAGGCCAGCCATGAGGGGGGGAGATAGAGAGGGGGTAAGAGGGAGGGGGAGGGGGAGGGCTGCGGCCGGGAGGGGGCCAGGCCTGCTTCTCACAGAAGCGTAAACATTTACATCCCGCCAGGAACCACGAGGGCTCCTGGAAGCCGGCCAGCTCTGGGCGCGGAGGCCAGCCAGTGAGTGACGGGCCCAAGACACTGAGCAGAGCCCGGGGTCAGAGCCCGCTCCGTCCACAGCGCCAGACCAGCTTCTGCCGGCTTCACAGGAAGCAATGGACTGACTAACAGGGGCCCTGCTGGCTCTGCCTCCTCCAGCAGCGCCCCCAAACCCCAGCCCCCAGCTCAATGGT
>PVJN01017921.1:0-39804 GCA_004026805.1 Lasiurus borealis
ATTAAAAAAAAAAAAACTACAGCTAGTTACCACCACACACCCATGAGAAGGGCTAAAATTTAAATAAAACTGACACAAAGTAGTTTAAAGGAAGCAAATCATCCAGAATTGGCAGACTGCTTCTAGTACAAATGTGTGTAATCATTTTAAAATATGGTTTCTCATTGGCATCTAAATTGAAATGGTTGCATATACTATGACCTCAAAATTTTCCTCCTAGGAAGGAAATCACCAGCATGTTCTCAGCAGCATGTAAACAGCCAAAAACTAGAAACAACTCAGATGACCATCAACAATAGAATAAGTGAATAAACTGGGGTAAATGAAATATATATGATCAGAGATTAGATTACAACTAAATTAATGTTCGAACATACTTCTTTAAGAATATTGATTGATCTTAGTAACAAATGTTCAGTAACATTAGCCACCTATACAAAATACTGTTTTATACCATTTACATAACACAGAAAAATATACAAAACTATTATTTGCAATTAGAAGCCAAATGAGGAAATATGCCAAATGTTTTTGGTGGAACTATAATGTCATTGTTCTTTACTAACATAGTGTTTTTACAGGTATGTTCAGGCTGTCCTGATTTACTGATCTGGACTCTTCATTTTGTACATTTTTGCAAAATATGCTGTATTAGAACAAAATCAATGTATAGATAGAAATACAGATGGAGATAAAGATGATGATAGAGATAGAAATAGACTGAGATAGAGATAGAGATAGAGATAGAGATAGAGATGGTGATAGAGATGGTGATAGAGACAGAAAGGTATAAGAGGAGATTTATTTTAGAAATTGGTTCACATGGTTATAAAGGCTAAGAAATTCCATGATCTGCTATCTGCAAGTTGTGGAACCAGGAGAGTTGATGGTCTAATTCAGTTCCAATCTAAAGGCATAATAATTGAGGAACAAAGAATATTCCAATTATGAAGTAGAATTTAAAGTAGAAATTTAGGACAGAAGTTAAAATATTAAGAAGTTAAAATATTATTTATTATTTGTCATAATAAATAACAGGTTATCAGGTTAGGTTAGAGATGATTAATAGAAAGGTTTTAGCCTTCAGCTGCCAAAGCTTTTTTTTTTTTTTATTAACTTTTTTTCTGACACACAGGCAGGATGAAAATGTTTTAAAATAAAAAGTTTTTATAGCTAATTAATAAAAAGGATAATGTCCCGTGAGTTACCTTACCTTAAAAATAATTTATGGCAGAGTATTATTAATGCAATCTATTTGGCAATCCTATATGATAAAGAGCTAATATGCAAATGGTCCTCATGCCCTCATACCCTCACACCCTCACACCCTCACACCCTCAAACTGTAACAGCTCAGACACTCAATCCTGGGGAGAGAGAAATGGGGGCCAGCCAGGCTGCAGCCTAGGAGAGAGAGAAGCCATTTGCCTACGGTCTCAAGAGCCAGTGGCTGTGCCTGTGCCTGCGGCCCAGCCCTGGGGAGGGACAAGCCACATGCTCCATGGTTCTGGGCACCAGCAGCTGTGCCTGAGGCCTGGGAGAGGGACAAGCTGCTCCCCTTGTTGTCCTGGACACCAGCGGCTGGGGCTGCAGCCTGGGAGAGGGACAAGCCACCCGCCCCACAGTCCCAGGCACCAATGGTGGGGCTGCAGCCCAGGAGAGGAACCAGCCGCCAGCCCCACAGTACTGGGTGCCTGTGGCTGTAGCCCTGGTGAAACCCTGCCCATGGTCCCCAATTACTGCAGCCAGCCCAGGCAAAGCTGGCCCAGGTCCTGGGTGCCTATGGCCGGCCAGAGGGAGGGAAGCCTGGGTCCTGGGTGCCTACAACCTGCCGGAGGAGGGAATCTTCAGTCCCGGGTGTGGGGTGAGCTAGAGACAATTAGGGGTGATCAGAAGTTAGGGTAGATCAGGCAGCCAGGCAGAGATCGTTAGTGGTGATCAAGCAGGCATAGGTTGTTAGGGGCGATCAGGCAGGCAGGCAGGTAAGCAGTTAGGATGCAGCAGTCCTGGATCTTGAGAGGCAGTTAGACATCCCCCAAGGGTCCTCGATTGGAGAGAGTGTAGTTTGGGATGGGGGACCCCGCCCTGGAGCATGAATTTTCATGTACCGGGCCTCTAGTTTTAATAATTAAATAGTAATATGCAAATAGTTATCACATCATGACACTGTAAGTCTGTAATGCTGGGGCTGGGAGGCCTGAGGCTGTGCCCCCTGCTCTGGCACCAGGGTTGGGGGACCTGAGACCACACCCCTGCCCCAGTGCTGGATGTGAAACTGTGTGCCAGCTGGCCAGATCTTGGTATAACCCAATGGGGGTGGGGTTAGCTGGACATTTTTATAATAGAAAAAGAGCATATAGCAATATTAAAATATTCCTATAATGACTTCTCTTTTAATGCGCATGCATTATGTATACTGGGCCACTAGTTATATATATTGTTCTTACTCTTTTTTTATTATTTTTAACTATTAAATTCAGTTATTTTTCATTAGTTACATTTAAACATATTTCTCCCAGTTATGTACCTTTATAATGCTTAGCTTGTGTAACATTGGATTATTAATTTGCTTTGATAATTTATCTAAAGTTCTCCCTGGTTTAAAAAGAGAGCTATAAGGAAATGTCATGTTAAGAGTGGCTCTCATATACTTGAGTATTTATTTTGTGCCTGTGTTTATATTAAGTATGTGGCAGCATTATCTCATTTAATCTTTACCATTTTCATTTTGGTGGTACTGCACCTGAAATTCAAGTTTTTGCTTGATTAGTGAACTTATTATTTTGAGTTCTTCATCAGAAATGTTTGGAATTATTCCCTTTTAAAAATTAAGAGAATCTTAGGTATACGACTCATTTTAGAAATTATAGAATTGATGTTACTAGATCTTACATATTGAAATCAAAAGCCTTAACCATTTCTTATTTGAAGCTATTTTTTATGTAAGAGTTGGTTCAGGAAAAGCTAAATCAGAGAATAAAAAGAATATTTAACCAAATTATATTTCATCTACAAAGCATCTGACTTGAGAGAAAATCAAAACTTAAATGCCAAGAAATTCTTTTGATTTTTAGAGTTTAAGTAGTATGACATAATTTGAATCTCTAAATGTTAGTAGAATTAAAATCCTGCTGGAATCAAGTGTATACTAATTTGAGAGTTAAAAGGCAGTAATGAGTTCTATAGATAGACTGAATTATTGTTTTTTTACCTTTTTTACCTCATATATAAGCCATGGAGCTGAGAGCAATATAGATGTGATCTTGCCTTTGAGGTGTTCTTCACTTATCTGTTTGCTGGTATATACTGATATATTTAAATGTGCAAGATGCACAGTAAGAATTGAAAAATATATGTAATAAATGGCATATCTTGTGATCTTGACCTACATCAAAAAACATAATCTATAATTTTAGTTTAATGTATGCAGATAAATAAAGCTAACAACATTATGAACAATATTTTTAAATTATATATTGCTATTTATTTCATGGCAGCAAGTAATTTGGGAACAGAGAAAATTGTGGGAGACAAAGTTATTTTCTTTGAAGTATAGTAATTATTAAATATTACCTTGCATTTCATATAAATTTTAAAATATATCCCTAATTTTGTGATTTTCCTGTCTCCCCCACAAAAAAAGGTTATGAAGTCAATAAAGCTAAATTTTGGGGTAATTTATAATTTCTAAATAGAAAGACTCAGAGGCATAGGATATTCTCTTCAAATCTTGCAAATAGTGTCAGTACATCTCACATACAAATCACTATTAGGGTATAAAATATATTAAACAGAAATCCAGTTTTCTTGAGAAGTAATGTTCATATCTACAGTGTCTGTAAAGTACAAACAAATTTAGAGCGCAGTGTTGTTGAAAAGTTTTGCCTTGTCATTTGTTGACATTTTAATGTTCTCACTTCCATACCTAGAAGAGTCTTTCCCAGCTCCTATAGTAGAAGCTTTTCATGATTAATTGATGCAAAAGGTCATTCTTGATTCCCATTTGTCACTCATGAGGCTCATAAGAGTTTAATCTGGGTCTGTGGTATTGAAGCAGAATTATAGGATCATGAGTCCTCAGCTAAGGGGTTTCACAGCTGAAAAGTTACATCAGGAGAATTTCATGGTGCAAAAGCTTCCAGTGATTATGGATTATCTCAACCCTGTCTAAAAATAATTCAGCAAGGAGGTATATAGTAGATTACCACTCATTAACTATGTTAAGTGAATAAGATTATTCCAAGGCTGCCCCTGAATACAAATAAAATAAAATATAAAAACAGGGAAAGTTGTGGTTTCAGAGATATATCCACAAATCTAGACACTTAAAGTAACTGCTTTTCAACAAAGGTACAATTTATCTGTGGGTTTTTATATCTGAAATTTCTGTTAAGTATACTTTGCTAATAAAAGAATTATTAGAAAAACAGATGTTCCTGTTCTTATGCTATGCATGATGATAAATCTACTGGTCGTGAATAATTTTGTTCTTTTATTTTCATCATACTATATATGAGTGACTTCAACCTTTTTTATCTCATAGCATAAACTTATTACTAAAACTAGAGGGCCAGTGCACAAATTCGTGCATGGGTGGCGTCCGGCTGGCTGCCCATGGGCGCCCATTGGGGCTTGGCTGGTGGTGGGGGGAGAGATGCAAGAGGCTGAAGGAGCCGATCAGGGTCCCAATCAGTCTGTTGGCTGCCACAATGCGCATCATACTGTCCAGTTGTTCCATCATTCTGTTTGCTTGGCATTTATATATATTTTATGTGACACAAAAAATAGCAAATTTTGTCCAATAAGACAAATATAAGTATAATTTTATTTATTCACACTGGATGGCTATTGTTATTTTGCCTATTGTCATTGTTTATTTGACAATCTAAGGAAAAGAGGCCTGTGCTCCTGACTACATCATCAGGTATTGCATGTTTAAAAAATTTTGTGGCACCTTGGTTAAAAATTGCTGCTTCTTATCATTTCTCCTGGGACCATTGGGAAGTATGAGTGAAGATCCCTATCTGTCCACTGAGAAGCATTCCTTTCACGCATGGGCAGAAATTTCAGGGCAAAGCTTGGCATTTTTTTCTCACCTTTATTCCCCTAAACCTGTTATCAAATTCTATAGAGGGTAATATAGTATACTAGAGGCCTAGTGCATGGATTTGTGTACCAATGGGGTCCCCTGGCTTGGCCTGCCAGGATTGGGCCCAAACCGGCCTGGTACATGGATTTGTCCAGGGCGTGTCTGGCCTGTCTCACCCAGTTCTGATTGGATGAACCCCAGCAATAAGCCAACCTATGGATCAGAGTTTCTGCCTCCCGGTGGTCAGTGGCATCATTGTGACTGGTCGAACAGTTGAACAAATGGTCAGACATCAAGCATATTAGCCTTTTATCAGAAAGGATACCTATTCCAGGATTGCTTTTCTAGAAAAACGAATGGAATTAGCAGAGCTCCAAGCAGAATAAGTGATTTTAAAAGTTAGCAAACCATGTTAAAAAAAAACAGAATAACTTTAGTTGAATGGTTATTATTATTAATGGTTTAGAGACCTCCCATAGTTTAAAACTCAAAATGCTAATGCTCTGGCATAGCATATGAAACCTTTGAGATGAGACCCCCCCCGCATCACCTCCCCATGCTGTTCCCCATAGCTCCAGTGAGGCTGTGCACATGCACACATGGCTTTTAGTAACCTGAAAGAATAAACATGGTTCATGACTGTTTTTGACCATGCTGTTCACTGTAACTATGCATTAATTATCTACTGCAAAGCACTCCAAATGAAGCAGCCTAAAAACAAAAACAAAAACAAAACAAATCAAAAACAAAACACACACACAAATTCACTCAAACATACATTGGCTAGAACTCTACGGGTAGCCTAACTGGCGGGTTCGGGTTCAAGGTTTTTAACTGTTGTCTCAGTCAAGACGTTAGTTGTGCCACTGGGGTAAGATCTTCCGGTCTCACTTCAGGGCTTTGGAAGGACTCAGAAAACCTGCCTCCAGACTCCCTCACAAGTTTATGGCGGGTCCCAGCTCTTTGCCATGTGGTCCTACCCACAAGGTTGCCCCGTGATCTGGCATTTGGCTTGGAAAATACTTTAAAGAGTGAATTCAGTGTTATGAGAAACTTCCCAATAGCTATCTTCTCTGTCATGTATTATGATGTGGCCTCAACTTCTTTATCCAAGCTGCTCACACCCAAACATCCTAAAGTCCATGGAAACATGTACTATTTTCTGATAATTCTGTGCCCTTTAAACCTCCATGTTTTTACAGCACAACGTGTTCCAGGAATGTTCTTGTCTGTCCTATGAACTCTAACTCCTCCTCCAAAAATATACTACAATGTAAAGTCTCTACCCACAGCATTACCTCTTCCAGTGTTGTTTATATTTTCCCCAGTATACCTGGGACCTGTTTCCTATTTATATTGTAACATACACTTCCTTTTGGTTTTATATACCCAGTTATTGTGTGTGTGTTGTGTTGTTATTTTTGTCTCAGTAGAGGTGAAGAACACACCAAAAGCAATATTAGGTCCTCATTGCTCTCTGCTCTGTAAGTTATAGTGTCATGCAACTAGAATCTGATAATTGCATTTTTGAGGTGGCCATCATCTACCTAATAAAAGAGTAACATGCTAATTGACTGTACCTTTGTGATGCCCACCAGACAATTAGGAGTAAGAATGCAAAAAAAAAAAAAAAAATGATGGTGGATTAATTTGCATACATAAGCACTGAGTGGCTGGGGGCATCCGCACCACCATAGCCACTCTGGCAGCATGGGAAGGCAGAAAGGTGGTTCCAGCCAGAGCAAAGGTGGTGCCAGCAGCCAGAGGAAGGAAGGCCAATTCTTGCATTAATCTTCATGCATTGGGTCTCTAGTAATATAATATTGTTATTTAATTCATGAATGAACAATGATAAAAATATCAGAGATATGTCAAACATAATATATTTATCTCATCAATGCATTCATTGTAAAATTGAATTACTCATGTAAAATTGCTTTCCATGCCTGATAAGTTAATATGGAAATGATTGGAAACAAAATGTAGATTTCAATCTAGAATGTTTATCAATCCTAATCAAGAATTGATAAGTTATTGGTTTAGAGACCAGTGCTTTCTATGAATACTGCATAATGACTAAGCTCTTTGCTGGTGGGGATTTTGTAGTTACTACATCCAAAGAAGAATACTTTGTATTTGAATGTTTCCATATATATTTGTAGACTGGCTTATATTACCATTACTTAGCTCAAATATTTGAAAATTACCTATTTTATACTCATTTGAATCTATTACTTACATAGGTAAAGAAATATAAATATTGGCAGTAGGGATTCTTCTTTTAAGGTTTTGGTAATTTCATTTACACTATTAGATTAAAAAAATGTGATTAGAAGATACTTTGGAAATGTTATTGATAAAGCAAGAACTCAATCTAGTAAATATAAAAATATTGAATTACTATTTGAGCACCAGATCTACTATTCTTAGATACCTTTGCAAAGTCATCTAATTTTTTAACTATTAATTTTCTTGTGACTTTATAAATGCTCTTAACATAAGAATTGCCTGAACTGGTTCACATTTCTTTCACAATGGTAAATTATAAATGCAAGCCTGATTCTTTTTTTTTTTCTGTGAAGCCACAGCGTCCTATGCTATTTCCTCATGAACTTTTTCTTTTGAAAAGGTAATTGCCTTTCACAGTTGATTTAGAGATGCTGCTTTTGGAGTTTAACTTCTGTGCAGATCTTGAGTTGTAATAAAAATTTAATAAGGGTTAGCTTATCTCTGCATCATCACTAACTAGCAGCTCTAATTTCACATGCTTTGTTTTTCAAAACTATAATATGAGGAAAAAATAATATAAGCATACTTATCTAAGTGTATTTTGAAACACCTAATATCTATTTTTTAAAAGTTTATACTCATCAGGCAATACAGTGTTTATCTTTAGCATCTAGAACTATTAAACTTTGGATTCAGGGAAGTAAAGTTTATGCTGTAATCCTACTTATATGAGAATGATGAAAATTTAGTAGCCATTTTATTCAGTGTGTTCCCAGAGTTAGTGACTATGATTTAACTTCATAGTAACCCTTTTGGTTTATTATGATTAGCCCAACTCTAAAAAAGTAAAATGGAGGCTTAGATGAGTACACAATTTACCCAGACTACCAAATAGATAAATAAAGGTTGTAAGGTTTAAGCATAAGTTTTACCATTTCAAATTCTATCTTTTTCTTTCTACTCTTTCCACATTTATCCTAATTTTAAAAATAATGTTTTCATTGGAGTGACACTTCTGTTTTCCAATTTAATGAACACCTCAGAAATAGATTTAAAAATAGTAAGTTTTAATACAATGAAAACTTCATTTTTCTAAACAAAGTAGATGAAAAATAACTCAGTAAATATTGCCTATTAGTATTTCCTTAAAAATAATAATATAAAGCCAAACTCATTAAATTAAAATTTTCAATAATACCTTCAAAATACCTACCACAATATTAAAGAGCCTTTCAACTTTTTTCTAGGAAAAAAATTCCATGCATTTGTAATAATAGTTCAACTAAGAATAGACAATTTTAATTTTCTAAAATATGTCAGACCTGAGTCATTATTTAAACTGGATCGACTGTTCTCTTGGACTTGGATGTCCATAGAAGATTTGGAACAGAAAAGATCTTAATTTGGAATACTGCATATGTAATTAATGAATAACTACACATTACATATCATATAGCTGATGCATCTGGAAGATAGGAATGCACATATGTATGTATACACATATATATGCATGTGGCGTATTTGGAAATTGAGTAAATTGGATGAGATTAGGATGTACTTAGAATATAGAAAGCATATAACTTCATGAATATATGGAATCGGGCAAAATATGATAGACTTATAAGGGGGATAGATGGATACAGCAAGATGGGGAGACAAAGGACCAAAGAGTGAGAATGAGCACATATCCCAGCGGGATGAACAATGCAAACAAGTTATAGATCACAGAAACTGTAATTAGCTTTTCCTGTCTATACTGTTCATGTTGAGCAATTTAACATTTTCAATTTATATTATTATATAAATGTAAGTGTAAAAACATGAAGGAAATGCTGAATTACTTATTCTGATACTTCTGTTAGGTGTTTTTGTTGGTTTTTTTTTTCTATTTTGCTCTTTAAATGTATGTTGTCATACTTTCTCATACATTTATCCTCTGAGGTAGCACACTGTGAAAATTATTTGATGTGGTGATAAGGTGTAAATTATTGTTGCTGCTAGATCTTCTACAAAAGAAATGAAAACTTTGAAGATATAATTTAAATATCCAGCTGGCATTGATCTAAATGATTTGTCCACCCTCCTGAGTATTTCTTAAGTATAGTAAATGAAATTTGAAACATGTCTATTACAATTTTATTTTAGTAAGTTTGACAAGTTCAAAGCTATTTTTATTATTATATATCATAATGCTTACAGATTAAATGGGGGGAAAAGCTTCTTTTATTATCATGGTGAGATATTAAATGTCTTCTGTTCAGAGAATATACAAATGCACTTGACATTGAAGTATGAAAGAAGTTTTACTTTAACTGATCAATACCTGGCTTTGTAATAGTTTCAACTTGTGCTATTAAGAGATAAATAAAAATAAATTACTTTTGTGATTTCAAGTAGTATATACCTTAGATGCACTTATGTGAAATAAAAATATATATCTACACATGTTTTATGAGGTAAGACATACAACTGTTAGATTTTCTTGTAAGATCATGTAAAACTTTGAAGATTCAATATAAACATTAAAGTTGTATTAAAACAAAATATTTCTTTATCTCCTTAATAACTTAAAAATATCTTTTAGTATATAAAGATGATTCTTTTAAAAATAGATACATATAGTATATTATATATATTATATAAAGTTTCTCCTATTTATCTATCTATCATCTAACTATATTTGTTCCTAATTGGAAGACATTATGATCACTTCCATTGTCTTGGTATCACAGCTGATACATCATACCTTATACACAGTTACTTGAAGACATATGTAGGATAATTTTTAAATATTGAATAGCTATTTATTATAACACATATATTTTAATATTTGTCAGATTTTACCAAATTATTTTCACTAAAAATTATAGCATTTATATTTATTAGCAAGGTATGAGAGAATGCCTGTTTTCCCACAGTTTCTTTTTCAACAAAATCAAATTTTATCTTTGACAACCTGGTACATAGGAAGTGGTATCTTCTGGTTTTGTTACTAATTTTTTATCACTAATGTTATATTGGGGTGTGTGTGTGTATCTTTATAGGTAAGCATGATTTATAAATAATATAATATGAAAAATGAAATATATAAATGAGTGAAGGCTCTGTGGGAAAACCCATCTTTGTATCTTCTAGCTTCTGGTGATTCTAGGCATTTTTTTATTTGTGGCAACATTACTCCAATCCTTGATTCATGTTCACATGACATTCTCCTGTGCCTTTATTTGTGTCCTGCTCTTGCGTTTCTTATAAAAACACATATTATTGGATTTAGGGCCTACCTAGTTAATGCAGTATAATTTCATCTCAATATCTTCTATTTAAGTATATCTGCAAATACAAAAATTACATTTCTGTTTTAACCAAATAAAGGTCATGTTCACATGTTCTAATTGTTAGGATCTAGACATATTTTTGGGGGGGTTCCTATTCAAACATTATAAACTTTTAAAAATTATTGATCTTGATGTAGAAGAAAAACATACTTCCTAACATGAGAATAATTAAAATTTAAGCAGGATGCTATGCTTATATTACTCACAGTTTCTGCTTTTGTAAATATCTACCTTTATATTTTCATTCATCCATATATTCTCTTTTCCTGTCTATATCAGATAAGGCTCATCTCAGATATAATTTCCCTAAGAAATCTGAATTCCCTTCCAGATACGAGTGATCTTCTTATAAACCTGAAAAAATCACTTGCTGTTTATGACACTGAACACTTTCTGTCTTGTACTATGGTACAATGAATACCTCCTCCCAAACTATTTTTTATTTATCACATTAACATTTTACAAAAAAAGAAACAGGGGCTTTGAAAAGCTCAAAAATTTTTCCAAGGTGATGCGGAATATAAGGGGCAGACTCAGAATCGTCACTCAGGTTAATCGACATTGATGTCACATTTTTAATCATTATTTGTCAGTATTTAAGGTATGTTCAATTTCAAAATGTTGTGAAAAGACATTGGTCATGGGTTTGAAGATCTTACTTCTATACTTGCCTCTATTCTTCTGTTTGATCTTGGTGAGACTACCTAAACTCTCAATCTTAGAAGAAATGAAAATGTTTATTTTTAATCATTTTACTATGGTAGTTAACAGACAACATTTATTTAAAGTACCTAGTAAGGTGTTTAATATTAAAATGTAGACACTAAATAATTGTAGTTGCATCTGAAAGTTGATAATGGAAACAACTTTGAATCTCTGGCAGCTCCCTTTTCATAGTAAGTGTCCACCATATAAATTAATAGTTTTTTCAATTATTAGCAAGATGTGGTGATGTATGGGAGCCATAGTTCTAGATAAATAATTCATGTCAGTTTTAAACACCTAGTTCTAGTTCATTCATTCAGGGCAAATTTGTAGTTAATAAAAGAGAACGAATAGTTTCATTATCTGCTGCTATCCATAAATGTTCGAGATAAATACCACATTTGAAAATATTTGGGTAGGATTCAGATATGAGATTTAAACTATTTTGTTTAATAGGAAACTTTTAAAGGGATTTTTACTTTAAAGTAAATTAAATGTAAAAGTAAATAAAATAAATTATTTACATTTTGCCTGCATCCCAATAGCTGAGGGTGTGTGGGGCAGGTTAGAATTCAAGTGGTAGAAACTATATTATATTTCCCCAATTAACCCATGGTGTTACTTCTCCAATAAATTCTTTATACCTTCTCTTTTTTTTCTCAGACCTCTAACACACCTTTCTTGTCCCTAAACTTCCACATGCCTGTGCCTTCTTTCTGGAATAATGAATGAATTGTGCATGTCCACTGGAGTTCATTCCCTGTTATAACATAACTCCTTTCTTATAATTGTGTCCATTCTAGCTTTTGCGCTTTGTCTGCAGTACTCTCTCCCATTGGTAATAGCCTGTCTTTGCCTACACAAACATGTACTTACATATCCAATCCTTTGACTAACCACCTCTACTTTCTTTATAGCCCCACAATTTCTATTCAATTGTATATGAAAAAAAAATTAAACTCTCTATATTTCTGGGAAATCTATAGGATTTCTTCTACGTGAAACCACTTCTTTTTAGTACACCAGTGACTTGCTTTGCCAAAGACTCACTGGTCAATTCTCAGTCCGTCCGTGTCTTCCTTCACCTATCAGTAGCACTTTCACATCCTCTTCTTTTTGGAAACCCTGTATTTTTTACTCAAGGTCTTCATCTTACTCCTATTCATTTGCTTTAGCTAAAATATTTTTATTTTATTTTTACTACAAAATATTTGCAAGTCCCATTTCTTCTCTATATATGCTCTGTATCAGTTCCTTGATTATTCTATGACTGCCAACTTTGCATCTCTGCTGATTACTAAGTTGATTGATACCCACCTGTGGATCATCTTTACATGGTGGTCTAATAGATAGTGCAAACTTTAATTTTTCAAGCCTAACTCTTGATTTCTAATTCAAAATCAACTCTCCTTCATCATAATACACCCTAGTCTCCTCTCTCATCTCATCTACTACTAATGCCCTTTCATTAATTGTGCTGCAGTGAAACTGAATTTTTTGTTTTAAACCAAGTTTGGCATGCTCCCAACTTGGATCCTTTGATATTTCTCTGACACATCCCTTGCTTTATTTGATACCAGTTCAAATGTCATTTTATCAAAGAGTGTCCTCCCCTACTGAATATCCTAAATAATTAACAAACCTTTCCCTGCTGAGACTCTCTCCCACTATGTACTAATGCTACTTACATTTGTATATTTTTTCTCATTAAAAATATGAGTTCCATAAAGTCCTTGTTAGACAATGCTTTTCGAACAAAGTAAGAAGAGGTTCAAAGGAGACAAGGATATCTGAGCATTGTGTTTTTAATATTAAGTATCAGTATTAAATACAAGAGAGAAATGCATCTCAGCTTGAAATGGCAAGTATACACTTCTGTGTTGTTTTCATAAGTTGTAGAATTTCACTGTAGAAAGGAGGAAAATAACCTCAAAACTGACCTTGAGGTGTATCTCTATAGACATACTACTGAATTATTGATCTTTTATTTCTATTTATTTTTCATTCATCTCCAATAATTATATTTCCCATGCTATACAGGAGAAATAGATAACTCAACACTATTATCCTGAAGTAGAAACCTAACTTGCTTTTATAATTGAAAGAAATCTATAAAACAGTGAATATATTTGATCAGAGTTCAATAACATGCTTTTGATTAAGTATTATCTTGGAAATTTAACATACATATGCAAATATGGCAAGTACACAAATAATTACGCCTGAAGATATCTTAGAGAAATGTTCTTAATCAATCACATATGTGATATTCCCAATAATTACAGTTATACTTAAGTTTAGAAGTTAGTAAATGATTATTTATTTGGTTTTAAGGAATTAACTAACAATATTTTGTTGTTGTTGTTGTTGTTAATACTTACTGGAAGATAACTTTTTTATTGATTTTTAGAGAAAGTAAAAGGGATGGGGAGAGAGAAAGACATATTGATTGGCTGCTTCCAGCTCTTGCCTAGACCTGGCCAGAGATTGAATCTGCAACCGAGATGTCTGTCCTTGACTGGAATTGAACCTATAGCCAATGCTCTTACCATGGAGCAAACAGGCTTAGGCCATAGTTTTTTAATAACCAATAGAGTTTAATTTCAATTTGAAAGAAGAGTTTTACTTCTACACATAAGTTTAAACAAAACTTTCCTTATCAAACTAAGTTATGTTCTTTCTCTTATTAGTTTTTTTGTTTGTTCTATAAACGATTTCCAGACTTACCTCTTCTGTAATTACTGTTGCTTACAAAAGCTCCTTTCAGAATGAGATTACAAAAATATTATAGACATCAGCCACACTGAAAATTTTTAATATGACAGTTAAAATGGCTTATACTCTGCATGTATTATTTGGCAAGTAGAAGATAGTGCATGATACAATTTTAGTCCTCAGGTGTTTTCAAGAGAAGTGATTTTTAGAGACTAATCTCTGTACACAGTATTTCCCACATTAATTAAAAACGCCTCATAAAACAGTATTTTTAGTTAGTGCTGCTGTTTGGATAAAGCCTCTTTTGGTAAGTGTTATGGCATAATTTGTGTTTTTTTTCTTTGATACAGTAATATTCACAAAATAATTTTTAGTCTATACTGACAAATTCCTCTTAACATATATTTTATTATTTATTATAATACAGACCCAGCGCATGAAATTATGTGTGGTTATGGTCCCTAGATCTAGCCTGCAATCAGGGCCATTTTCCCCCTGCTTGCCAGTCTCTGGCAGCCACCATCGCAACCAGCCACTCGGTTTCCCTCACAAGCCCTAGTCCCTCCCCGCCACCTCCACCAGCCAGCAGATCCCCTAGTCTCCCTTCCCCCCAACTTATAGCGACTGGTCGAGCAGCTATTCCAGTCATTGCGCTTAGGCTCTGGCCTTTTATTATATAGGATGTTTTGAAATTCACATTGATGACAAAAGTGGTATGCATAAGTTTCTAGAATTCCAATTATATCATCAGGGCTTTATTCAATTCAGTTTTATATTAGTACAAGAGGCCCAATGCACAAAATTCTGCAAAAGTAGGCCTTCCTTCCCTTGGATGCCATCACCGGCTTCCTTCAGCTCCTAGGACCCCGGGCCTCCCTCTTTGGGGTGATCATGGAGTCCTGTGATTGATTGCCTGGCTGGCAGGTGGCCTGGGCCTCCCTCTGCAAGGGAGATCATGGGGCAATGGCCGGACCCCAGACCAATTGCATCGCACCTGCCTTGGCATTCCTGGTGCCAGTGAGAGTCACAAGATCCTGGATGGTCATCTGGATGTTTGTTCTGCTGTTGGGCCATTTAATTGATTTGTACACTACCCTTTTATTATTTAGGATTATTTCCAGCCACATTTAGATATTATTTTACTATTAAAAATGTATGTCTCCAAGTATAATATCATCCACCATTATGGTCACATTCAAGATATTTTTGGTATCAGTCTGAAACTGATTTAGGAAGGCAAAATTGTAATTCAATTTTATTAAAAAATGAGAAATAAGTTTTATGATTGTAATTATTTCTTGCAAGTCTTTCCTTTTTCTTTTATTTATATGTTTTAGTGATGAAAAAAGTCGCATAAGCTTAAATCCAAAACAAATGTTTTTATTGGAAGTTTATTTATTTTTTCTTCTTAATGTATTGCATGTATACACATCTTCCCATTGCCTTCCCCCTCCCAGTTACACCCTAACCCCTCAGTGTCTTGGGTCCAATGGTTATGCTTATATGCATGCATACAAGTCCTTTGGTTGATATCTTATTTACCCCACCTCTCTCTAACCTTCCTGCTGTAATTTGACAGTCTGTTTGATGCTTTACTGCCTCTGTATCTATCTTTTTGTTCATCAGTTTATAATGTTCTTTATTGTCCACAAATGAGTGAGATCATGTGGTGTTTCTCCTTCACTAACTAGCTTATTTCACTTAGCATAAGGCTCTCCATTTCCATCCAGGTTGCTGCAAGTGGTAAGAGTTCCTTCTTTTTAATGGCAGCATAGAATTCCATTGTGTAGATGAACCATAGTTTTCTGATCCACTCATCTAATGACAGGCACCTAGGCTGTTTCCAAATTGTAGCTATTGTAAATTGTGTTGCTATGAACATAGGGGTGCATAAATCGTTTCTGATTGGTGTTTGTAATTTCTTAGGATAAATTCCTAAGAGTGGGATTGATGGGTCAAATGGGAGTTCCATTTTTAGATTTTTGAGGAAATTCCATACTGTTCTCCACAGTGGCTGCACCAGTCTGCATTCCCACCAACAGTGTACAAGGGTTCATTTTTCTCCGCATCCTCACCAACACTTATCATTTGTTGATTTGTTGATGATTGCCATTCTGCCAAGTGTGAGATGGTATTGCATTGTCCTTTTGATTTCCATCTTTTGGATAATTGGTGACTTTTAGCATGTTTTCATGTGTCTCTTGGCCTTCCTTATGTCATCTTTCGAAAGGTTCTATTTAAGTCTGTTGTCCATTTTTTTATTGGATCATTTATCTTCCTTTTATTAAGTTGTATAAGTTGGCTGTAGCTGTTGGAGATTAAACCTTTATCAGTGATAACATTTGCAAATATGTTCTTCCATACAGTGGGCTTTCTTGTTATTTTGTTGATGCTTTCTTTTGCCGTGCAAAAGCTTTTTATTTTGATGTGGTCCTATTTGTTTATTTTCTCTTTAGTTTCTCTTGCCCTTGGAGCAGTATCAGTGAAGAAGTTCTTTTTGTATGTCTGAGATTGTATTGCTGTGAATTCATCTAGTATTTGTATGGTTTCCTGTCTTATGTTTAAATCCTGTGTCCATTTTGAGTTTATTTTTGTGTCTGGTGTAAGTTGGTGGTCTAGTTTCATTTTTTGCATGTATCTGTCCAATTTTCCCAATACCATTTATTGAAGAGAGGCTGTCTTGACTCCATTGTATGTTCATTCCTCCTTTGTCAGATATTAATTGAGCATTGTGGTTTGGGTGGATATCTGGATTCTCTATTCTATTCTATTGGTCTATGTGTCTGTTCTTGTGCCAGTACCAGGCTGTTTTGAGAACAGTTGCTTTTTATTATAGCTTGAAATCTGGTATTGAGATCCCACCTACTTTATTCTTCTTTCTCAGGTTTGCTGTGGCTATTAGGGGTCTTTTTTTTGTTCCAGATGTATCTTTGGAAAGTTCTTTCTAGGTCTGTTTAATATGTTGTTTGTATTTTAATGGGTAGTGCATTGAATCTATAGATCGCTTTAGGTAATATGGACATTTTAATGATGTTGGAAGTTTAAATGCCAATGTTGATAATGCTTACAAAAAGATAAGTAGCAAATACCAAAAATTGATTTGAAAGATTGCCTCAAGCCATCTTTAAATCCTAAAAGTAATAAAACAAAGTTTGTGGAAATGTCATTAAAATGAGTTTAACCTGGAATTTTCATATGATACTTAAAATTTCTCACATGATTAGAAAATTTAGTACATAAACCAATAGTTGAGGCAAGAAAATAATTTGAAATGATGATGATTGTGTACTAAGTGCATACTTCCTTGGTAGTAGGGTACATGTTCATTTAATAAAACTTTAGTGGATATATATATATATATATATATGTTTATCCATACTTGTATTTTTTAAGTAAGTACATGGCATTTTTGCAAATTCTTTTTGAGAAAATACTGATAATAGAAATATTAAAATGTCCATGATGGGTATCCCAACACATTGTATATATTGCATATATTACTTAGATAATTTTTTCCGAGGCAGAAAGGCACTCTAAGTTACTAAAATGTTCAAAGAATGCAACTATGAAAACAGGTACTATGGAATGCGATATTAGTATTGTGGTCCTAAATACATAGAGAGAGCTATGATTATGTGACTGGCAGTTTGTTATATATTCATTTTTGAGGTTTCAAATTGTTGTACCATGAGCTAGACAGCACAAGCAGTTATATTTTTGACCAATACTATATGTTAAAAATGTTTAAATAAAACAATTTATATTTCATAATTTTTATTAAAATCTAGATACTTTGTTTTATTCAAAATATTTAAAACGTTCAAAACTGGGAGATATTTACACAAAGGAGCTAATATTAGTTTAAATCCACAAAGTCTTCAGCTCCCCCTCTATTATTTTCTCAGTCAGCTTCACTAATTTACAGTATCTTCTTAAATTTTAGTCTTAATAATTTGTATGCCTTTTTTAAACAATTGTGACTACTTGCAATACATACTATCTAACACACACACACACACACACACCTACACCTAGTTTTCCCAATTTCTCTTTTCTGTACTCTAACAATCATTTTATTGCACTCATTACAATTGTATCTGATTATTTTTTAATCCTTATAAACTCTTTGTATATCAGTTTTAGCAAAATATACTTTGAAATGTATGACAGATTGGTGCATATGGACATAGGAATCTAATTTATTTTTTCTTTAGTTTTTTCTTCCACTATATAATAATCATTATTAAAATTCAACTTCAAAATCATCCATAAGATCTGATTTCATCTTTGCCTATGGGCATCATATTAATAAGTAGAATCTTAAGACTTCTACTTCCTTTCATTCACAAGTGATTCCTGATTCTGACTTATTCATCCAAGTCTGAAACTATAAAGTGTGTGTGTGTGTGTGTGTGGTGGAGGGGCGGGAAGGGGGGCGTGTTCCTACCCATTAATTTTCATGAAAGGTAATACTTTTTAATGATATATTTTCTAAGAGAAATATTCTGCTGAATAATGTAAAATTAGAGACTTTTCAAAGTTTTAAAAGTCACATTTATGCCTTATGAGTAGTAATTAAAACCTTGAAACTATGAACTTTAGCAATATTCTAAGTTGAAACTTTATAGTGACTACTGCTTAACTAAACAAGAATATTAATTAAGTAGAAACAAAACTATAATTGATATTTCTCTCATGATTTGTTTCAGACTTTGTTTTACTTTTTCAAAAATTCTTTTTAAAGAAAGCACTTACTTAACACTTTCCATTAATTTTTCCATTTCAACAAAATATTAAAATAGTATTACGTGGCTTAAGTTCATTTCTTTTATAGTGATTTTTCTATGAAAACCCATATTAAAAATAGGCATTATATATTACAAAGGGCTTTACTAATGGCAGTGCACTCAGATACAGAGGTGTAATTTGCTTATTTTATTACTAGTAAAGCATAAACTGTATGAGAAAGAAAAATGTATTTTAATTATATTTGTTCCTAAAACATACAGAATCAAACACAGTAATCATATTGAGTTATCATTTACTGATAGGACATACTTTTATAATCATAACACTGCCTATTCTTATATCCTGTATTATAGAGAGGTAATATGCAATTTGACCCTCACACCATAACACTGTAATAATATGATGGCAAGCACAGCGAGAGTGGGGCAGCGGGGGCAGGCCAGCAGCTGCTTAGCGTGGGCTGGAGGCAGGGCATTCAGGCCATTCCACAGTGCACTGGCCACGCAGGGTGGGACTCTGGAACTAGGGAAAGTCTCTTGACACATGGGAATGGGAGGGGTCGCGGATCTCGTGATATCAAACAATGGGTCTCTAGTACATATATTATCTAATATATATTATACATTGTGTGTATATATATATATATGTATATATATGTATATATGTGTGTGTCTGTGTGTGATATATATATATATATACACACACACAATGTCTAATATATATATATATCACACATATACACATATATACATATATACACACACGTGTGTGTGTGTGTGTGTGTGTGTGTGTGTGTGTATGTAGGAAAGGAAAAGAGAGGGTGAGATAGAAACAAACATCAACATCAACAATGAAAGAGAATCATTGATCAGCTGCCTCTTGCATACCTCCTACTGAGGATGAAGTATGCAACCTGGGCATATGCCCTGACTTACAGGAATGGAACTGGGACTTCCTAGTTCATAAGTTGATGCTTTTAAACCTTATTTCTTACATTTAAGTGACTTTTCCCCTTCCTTTTTTTCCATGTACATCTTATTCAGATATCAATTCCCTATAGAAGTTTTTATTATATTCATGAAAAAATGACATTCCTATTTTCAGTGACACTCCCATCCATCTCTGTTGAAGAAACATCTTTATTTTCTGTACTGCATTTTATTGTTTAGCCTGTTTTGACTTATATATATTTTATTCTCCAACTTAGTAATTCTTAAACTAAGTCATTTTCTTTAAAATTTGCCATAGTACCTATGTGAACATTAAAGAATTTACAAAGTATTGATTGATTGAAAATACATCATTTCCTTTTTACAAAGTTTTTTAATAGCCTTAATTTAATTTATACTTATTTTGTTTTTAACGCTATAGGTTAATATCCAAAAACTTTACATTACATTACTTATTGTTGTTTTTTTGTAAATATCCAAATGTTTGAGGCATTTTAAATCTTATATCTCTTTTCAGTTGTTTCAGCCACATATAAATTGGATCTATTTTTAAGTAAATTCTATTATGGTTATTTTTCTAGTCTCTAAAGAAATTATTGCTTACCAGACTTCTGTATGATCAAATAAAACTCAGTATTACATTAAATATAGTCAGTTTAGGAAAGATCATAATTGCCTTGATGGGTTTGTAACCTAAATGAAGAGCTTACATAGCTCTTACATAATGTTATTTTTAAAATCAAATTATTAATCTCTACATGTTTGCCAATTTGGAAGTTAAACACTTCCCTATTCATATAGATTTATGAGATAAAAGGTAAAACATAAATAATTGCATCAAAACAAAATGAATAAATATTTCTATAAAACATTGTTTTTTCTGTATGTTTTATTATTAAATTATTATTTAAGATGATATTTCTGCTACTAATTCATATTACAGATTTCATGCATAATATCTTAATATAATAAAAAAGCACAAAGTGAATTTAAAAAGAAAAATCTACCATCTGTTTATAAAATAGTAAAATATTTCAAATTATTTTAATAACAGTAATATATGTCATACTCAAAATATTCATCTTTAATAATATTTATTTTTTGTCATCATCAATCATACAAATTTAGTCTTTAACCTATTTTAAATTTTAAGTTATTATAAATTACCTTTTCCAATTCAGTTTGCTGAGGACTTTACCTAAAAAGTCCTGCAAATACAAGACAATTCTGGAGAATATATAGTTTCTATACGTGCCTACATAGACATAGTATTCACCTTTATGATCCCGGGTTAGCATGCATATAATGTGATCTATAAATGAAGCTTATAAAAGGTGCAACCCTAAGTTCATGATGAGAAGAGGGGCAATGGTTATTTTATTTGATTTTAAATAAACTTCTAATGAAAATGTAATTCAAAACCCCCAAAATAGGATAGCATAGTTAGAATTGACTATCTTTAACATTTTATTCTTTACTAGAGGCCCATTGCAGGAAGATTCATGCAATAGGGTTTCCTGCATTGGTCTCTACTGCCCGGCCTGCTTCCCTCCATTCTCCCCCACCCCACCTGTTTCCCTCCCTTCTCCTCTGCCCTGTTTGCTTGCTTCTCCGCAATTTTGCTCCCTTCCACAGTGCTTGACTTCCTTATAAACTGCCTTCAGTCTTTGTTCTGTGCCTGGATATGCAAATTCTTTGCCATCTTGGTTGGGTTAATTTGCATACTCACTCCTGATTGGCTTGTGGGCATAGCAGAGGTACAGTCAATTTGCAGGTTTCTCTTTTATTAGATAAGGGTTGTTCTTATAACTTAAGGAAAACAGTTTTTGTACATGAGATTTTTGTGAATATCTGACCAAAGGAAACTCTTACAGAAATGCTTAGTTTTTGTACTACAATGCTAAAGATTATAGTCCATCTATACTTCAATAGTTATATTCAAATGATAAGTATTGCTCTCTGCCAGACCACTATCTTTTTTTTTGTATGTGTGCTTGAATTTATTTATTTTTTAATTAAAATCTTTATTGTTCAGATTATTACATTTAATTTGTTTCTCTTTTTGTGCCCCCTATAGCTCTACTCCACCCAGCTCCCACCCCTCTCTCTATACTTACCTCCACTCACATTGACCTCATCCATAGGTATATGATTTTTGTCCAGTCACTCTCTATTCCCCCTCACTCTTTTTCCCCTGAGAATTATCAGTCCACTCCCTTTCTGTGCTCCTAATTCAAATTATATTCACCAGGTTATTCTATTAATCAAAATTTTAATTTACTTAATTTTTAGATTTACTTGCTGATATGTATTGGTTGTTCATAATTTTTTTATCTTTTACCTTTTTCTTCTACTCCTTCTTAAAGAGTACCTTTGAGCATTTCATATAATACTGGTTTGGAGTTGATGAACTCCATTAGCTTTTTCTTATCTGTGAAGCTCTTTATCTGCCTTTAAATTCTGAATGATAGCTTTGCTGGATTGAATATTCTTGATTGTAGGTTCTTGCTATTCATCACTTTGAATATTTCTTGCCACTCCTGTCTGGCCTGCATAATTTCTATTGAGAAATCAGCTGACAATTGTATGGGTGCACCCTTGTAGGTAATTAACTGTTTTTCTCTTGCTGCTTTCAATATTCTCTGTCTTTTGCTCTTAGTATTTTAATTATGGTGTGTCTTGGTATGGTCCTCTTTGGATTCCTTTTATTTGGAGTTCTGTGTGTTTCCTGAACTTGTAAGTATATTTATTTAACCAGATGCAGGAAGTTTTCAGTCATTATTTCTTCAAATAGGTTTTCAGTATCTTGCTCTGTCTCTTCTTCTGGCACACCCATAATTCTGATGTTGGTACACTTGAAGTTGTTCCAGAGGCTCCTTATATTATCTTCACATTTTTGGATTATATTTTCTTCTTACTTTTCCAGTTGAGTGTTTTCTGATTCTTTATATTTCAAATTTTTGACTTGATTCTTGCCTTCCTCTAGTCTACTGTTAGGTCTCTATATAATATTTTTTTTTATTTCAGAGAGTGAAATAAATTTATAGTTGGTCCTTTATCATCTCTAGTTGGTCCTTTTTCATCTCTTCTGGGGTCTCGCTAAATTTATCCATCTTTTATAGCAAATTCTTGAAAAACTTTATAAGCGTGGTTTTGAACTCTATATCCAGTCATTTGTTTTCCTATATTTCTATTGTTTGTGATATCTTTCTTTGTCTCTACATTATCACTATACCAGGAGATCTTCTGTGTTGGATTCAGACTTATGATATAAGAATTGCAAAACTGCAAAACCCTCTCTGTTGAGCTTGGCAGGGGTGGATTCTCAGGGCTTAGTGGACCGCCTTGCCTTTCAGTTGGCCCTGCCCTATGCAGTCCCTGGGTCTCACGTGACTCTGGGCAATCTCTGGAGCAGTCCCTGTGTGCACACGCATTGCCTGTAGACTGTTGCCTTTCCAACTCCCTTGCGCTCCAGGACCAGTATGAATCTGGGTCCAGGGTCTCGCCCGAAACTGGGGTTTAGTGGAGTTAGAAGTGACACAGTCTGCAGGCTTTGTCTCCCGCCCACAAGCCAGCAGCAGAATCAGCAGTCTGCCCTTGTGCACAGCAGAGTGCACGCCCGCAGACTTCTGACCTTTTGCGGATCCACTAAATTTCCACGCACTTCTCCCTTTTCACAGTCCAAACTCCCCTGTATGAGTTTCGGCTGGACCTTTCCCATATCCCTCCTGCCAGAGGAAGCCAGCCAGGCAATCTGGCACCCACTCTCTCCACAACTGTGTGCGTCTCCATACCTTTTTGCAACTCATCTGGGTCTCTGTGAGCCCCTCTCTTTCCCTCTAGTTATAGAATTTCCCCTCAGCCAGCTTTCCTGTGGTTCTGGATGATGGTTGTTCTGTCTTTTAGTTGTAGTTTTGAAATTGTTGTGTGAGGCAGCAGTATAGGTGCTCACCTATGACACCATCTTGGATTCTCTCAAGACCACTATCTTTTTTGTTCAATGTGTATTTTCTAGTTTATGTTCATTTCTTCCATTCTCATCCTCAATTCCATAAGTTACCATCATCCAAAGATTTAGAGCAAACACTAAACTGATTGACTGCATGCATAATTTTTTTATCAAACCTTTCCACATATTAATATGTTGTTACTGGATCCCAATACAATAAATCTGGTAGTTTAAAACAACACTGATCTTTTTACAGTCTCTGTGCGTCAGGAGTCTGCATCTTTTGCTCAGTGTCTTACAAGGTTTCAATCAAAGTGCCTGTGGATTTCCATACTCCTGGGGATTGATTAGAATCCCCTACAAATCTAATCAGGTTATTGGAAGAATTACTTCGTTTTTGATTGTATGACTGAGGGGTGTTAGCAGAGGTCACCCTCAGCTGTAAGTAGTTACCTGTAGTTCCCTGGCACCTGTCCTTCTCCACAGGCTGTTTGCAATTAAAAATTCCCATCTTCAGGAGCAATCAAAATATCTCTCTCATTTCAATGTGCTAAGACGGAGTCTTACATAACCTAACTGAATCAAGGTCATGGCATCTTGTTACCTTTACCATATTGTACTAGAAACAAATCACAGATTCCAACTTCATTCTTTCAGAAGAGATTACACAGATGCAGGATTCATTCTGGGGTACTTTAGTGTGTTATTTTCTCTCCCTGTTAACTGAAAACTATGTTTGGACCTTTATCATTCCCTCTCTCCTTCCTCCCTCTCTTCCTTTTTTCCTTACTTTCTTCTTTCCTCCCCTTTTTTTTCCTCACACGGTTACACTCTCTCCACCTTACAAGTGCCTGTCCAGAATCAGTACTCAGTAAACACTGTGTAGTAATTTTTTAATTAATATTCTTTAGTGCTCCTATTATATTTTATTTTTCAAGTTTTTAATCTATCAACTGCAGCAGAATAAAATGAATTTTACTAACCTGATTTTAAACCGAGTCTCAGAACTTTTCACTAGTTTTCTATTCATACGGCAAAAAAAGAGGCAAAACTAGGAATGCATTAGGAGTCTCTCCCATCCCAAAGCCAGGACTTTCTATTATAATACATCCAGAAATTCACAGGCATTATCACAATTTCAACTTTAATCTCTCCTGACTGACTTAATACTTTGGCTTTTGTTAATGGATTTTCTCTAAGAGAAGAATAATTTATTCATCAACTTATTTGTGTTTCTTGGGATATTTAAACTTCACCAAACAGGATTAGTCATAATCTGCTTCTTATGCCAGAAAACGACATTATACAGTCATCTCCTTCCTTTTAAAAGCAGGCATGCACTTGCCTGAGCTTTAAACCTCATTTTAAATTTACTTAGTTATACTTTTAAGTTTCCCCATAGATAAAATAATACTTGGCCTTGGCCCTGGCAGGGTAGCTCAGTTGATTAGAGCATTATCTTGATACACCAAAGTTGCATGGCTGATCCCAGGTGCGGGTGCATACAAAAATCAACTAATGAGTACATAAATAAGTGGAATAATAAACTGATGTTTCTTTCTCTCTCTCTCTCAGGTAAATAAATACAATAATAGTACTACAATACTTGGTCTTTTCTCATTTCAGAGTGCTCATTGCATTCAAACTAAATATTTTCCAGTCATTTAGTTTGAAATATATTTACATCGAAAACTAAATTTGAGATGATAGTTCAGAAAATATAGGTTTAATAGAAATTCATTATAATTGGAAATTAAAGTTTAATACTCCCCAAATTGGAATCACATTACTAAAGTACTTTGAAATGACATATGAAGTAATAAATATGAAATATGATATTTGCTTAATAATAAAGTCACAAGGAAACTAACTTGATTTATTTCTTCGGAAGTAGTGTCTAATGTGCACTAAATATATAATAAATTCTTACTGATTAAATGCATGTATAGTCATTAAAGCAAATATCCATTATATATAGCAATTGTGAACATAGATTTTTAAACGCACTCTCTTTTCAAAATTTTGATTTATTTATTTTATTAAACCAAATAGTATGGTTAAGTTATTATAAGATGTGGTTTATACCTGTTATTGATTAAATTGAATATTTTGTTATTAGGGTATGCTTTTTTAATGTAAATTTAATATGCTAATTATGTTTGTCAGTAATTTGTTTTCTTGGTGAGGAGTATTACCTAGAAAGAAAACCAATCTCCCACTCTCCTCTATTTAGAGTTTTGCAATTAAAATGTCATTAAAATAAAAGAAGAAGCTGGTTGGTGTGGTTCAGTGTTTCAATATTGACCTATGAACCAGGAGGTCACAGTTCAATTCCCAGTCGGGGCACATGCCTAGGTTGCTGGTTTGATCCTCAGTGTGGGGTGTGCAGGAGCAGCCGATCAATAATTCTCTCATTATTGATGTTTCTCTCTTGCTCTCCCTCTTCCTTCCTCTCTGAAAATCAATAAAAAAATATATTTTTAAAAAAGAATAGACTACAGATATGTTAAGGTACTGGGTGAATTTTCCAGAGGCCCACCAAAGTTTGTAGAAGAATTTCTGAACTAATACTCTCTTTATGTGTATCATGTGGTTTCAGACAATATATTTTAACTTAAATCAGTTTCATTTAATGTTTGCAAATATTGAATATATATTTAAAATGCACAAAGCTGAAATGCAACATGTTGTCTATAAACGAGAGAAAGAGAGAGAGAGAGAGACTACAAATAAATATACATTTGAAAGTGGACACAACCAAGACTCAATCTAACATCATGGCATGTCAGAAAACTGTAGCCTAGATAGTTTGGGACAGACTGAAGAGGTATCTTTGATCTCACAGTGCCAATGAAAACATATGTTATTTTTCTGCCTTTGCCTGGAATTATCTGCACTCTAACCATTTGTGTCCTTACAGTATAATCCAGCTCGTGATTAAAATAAATATATGACCAGGGAATAACATGAGTATTTAAATGTGTAGTACACACATCTAAATATGTCTCTTTACCTGTATATTTTATGTGTAAATATGTAATATAAAGTTATATAAATATATTTTATTGTATTTTATTTTATATGCAAATATAGTTCATTATATATTCTACATGATATTAATGCAATGTATTTTATAAATACAATATATTTCTTATTATAATAAACTAGTGCCCAGGAGCATGGATTCATGCACATTGAATGGAAATTAATGAGGATGGCCAGTGGGGCAGGACTAGGTGAGAAAGCCAGGACATGTCCTGGATATGTAAAATAATATTATTATAAACAAATATTTTCTTAATATATATATATATATTTAATATAAATGTATCTATAAACTATAATAAGAAAATATAAAGTGATCTAGAAAGACAGAACATATCTGAAAGAATCTTTGAAATTTTATGTTCTTGAAGTTTATATTACAAAGGTAAAAAAAAAACAAAAACAAAAACAGAAGATGATCTGTCAGATCATTCTTATGAGTGATACCTACCCTCTGTAGCAATGAAACATTCTTGAAGTTTCCCACTGTGGTCAGGTAAAAGAAAGGTTTTTTCACCTGTCAGTTATGAAAGTTTATATTGGGTGTGGTGAGAAGTGAAGACTTTGAAAAGCCTTGTGTCTTCTATTTGATAATTGAGGCTACTTTCAAAGGAAGTTTGCTTTCTTCTAGTGCAGTGATTCTCAACATTTCTAATGCCATGACCCTTTAATATAGTCCCTCATGTTGTGGTGACCTCCATCCATAAAATTATATTTGTTGCTATTTCGTAACTATAATTTTGCTACTGTTAATGAATCATAATGTAAATATCTGTGTTTCCAATGGTTTTACGTGATGCTGTTAGCTGCTGTAGAGCCTAAATATCTTTGTTTTCTTATCTATTGGAAAACACAGATATTTACATTACGATTCATAACAGTAGCAAAATTACAGTTATGAAGTAGCAACGAAAATAATTTTATGGTTGGGGATCAGCACAACATGAGGAACTGTATGCAAGGGTTGTGGCATTAGAAAGGTTGAGAACCACTATTCTCGTGTATAGTATACATTTCTACCAAGAAATGCAGAGCAGTTACAAATTACAGTTTTTAAAAAAATATTTTTTACTGATTTCAGAGAAAAAAGAGGAGAGAGAGATAGGAACATCAATGATGAGAGAGAATCACTAATCGGCTGCCTCCTGCATGCCTCACACTGGGATGGAACCCTGAACCCAGCCATGTGCTGTGACTGGGAATTGAGCCATGACCTCCTGGTTCAACCACTGAGCCACACAGCCCAGGCACAGTTTTTCATAGCTCTGTCTAAATGTTAAAAATTGGAAATAGCAGAGTTTGACTGAACAGATTGTTGAAGGGCAGATGAATATGTATAGCTCTCATTTCCCTGAGAGATTCCAGCTTGCTTCCTGATGTGGTATTGGTTTGGGATTTATCTTCACAGTATTTGCAGTGGGTTCCAAACTGATATATCAAAGAAGTTATTGGTTATTCACAAAGCAATCAGAGACATTCTTTGAAAAAAATAAAAAATAGAAATGATGACATTGTCAAAATTTGCCAGAGGGAAAACGGCCATGATGTCAACCTTGGCTGCTTTTGCCATGTGTCACTGTGACCAATCCAGCTGCAGGGAACATGGATAACCATGCCAAGGGCAGAACATTGTGTGTTCCTAGTCTCCTTCCAAGGGGTGAACAGCAATCTGGATTCTGGGCAGTAGATGTATTTGAAGGTGCTTTCAGCTAGAGTTGCAGAAATAGATTCATTTTTCTGGTGAAAAATTTTAGTTAGGTCATAAGAAAGCATTTTGGTTTGGTTATAATCTTAATTTTGGAATGATAATTGTGAAGTGGAAGTATAAAGTTTAAAAATGCCAAAAGATATTTTCATGGCACTTGTTACCTTTTATCATGTTATATAACTTGTTTGTTTATTGTTTATCCCTCTTCATACTGCTAGTATGTAAGATTCATGAGAAAAGAGATATGAGTGGATTTATCTTATCTAATAAAAAAGTAACATGCAAATTGATCTCACCTCCACTATACCTGCAAGCCACCTCCACCAGCAAATCAAGAGCAAGTATGCAAATTAACCCAACCAAGATGGCGGCCGGCCACTGAGAGAGCAGTAAGCTTGAGTTGCCCCAAGTAATGGAGGAAGCCAAGCTTTCCACCTGCCCTGGCCTGCTTTGACTTTTGTTCAAGGCTACAAAGATTCAATTTTAGAAGATAAATAAATCCCAAATACCAGGGCCTCTGCTTATGTCATTTAGGGAGGGATGTAGCCAGCCTACAAACTACCACAGACCCTTCATCCAGGCTGCTTCATGACCTAAGATAACCCACACCCTGATCCGGGACACCCTTCAGGGTAAACCAGCTGGCCCCACCCATGCACCAGGCCTCTATCCTATCTAATAAAAGAATGGTATGCAAATTAACTATCACTCCAACACACAGAATGCTGCCCCCATGTGGTCAAAGATGACTGGACCCATATGGACACAAAATGGCCATCACAAGATGGCCAACAGGGCAGGGCATTTGGGAGAGTTCGGATCTGAAAGGGAGGGCAGTTGGGGGTGATCAAGCCTGCAGGGGAGGGCAGTCAGGGGCAATAAGGCTGGCAGTAGAACAGTTAGGCATCAATCAGGCTTGCAGGCGAGTCATTAGGGGGTGATCAAGCTGGCAGGCAGAAATAGTTAGGGGCAATCAGGAAGGCAGGTAGGGGAGTAGTTAGGATCCAGCAGTCCTGGATTATGAGAGGGATGTCTTACTGCCCATTGAGACCTGATCCTAATGTAAATTATAATGTAAATATCTGTGTTTTCTGATGGTCTTAGGCTCTACAACAAGTTGAGAACAGTGCACTAGCAGGGTCAGATAAGACCATCGGAAAACACAGATATTTACATTACAATTCATTAACAGTAGCAAAATTATAGTTATGAAATAGCAACAAAAATAATTTTATGGTTGGGGGTCATCACAAGATAAGGAACTGAATTAAAGGATTGCGGCATTAAAGGGTTGAGATCCACTCTCTTAGATATTTTCTATCCTTTTCTGTAATGAACAGAGGCATTAGTCTTGTAAACTGCACCCCTTCTTTAGTCACACACCAGTTTGTAATCTTGAGCCAGGGAATGTGATGTTTCCACCCAGGAATGGAGATATAATACGGACCTCAGAAGCTATGCTACAGACTGATTAAAAAATATGTCAAAGCACTCTCAAGAGTCCATAGAGGCTGAGTCAAAAATCCTCATAGTAGCAGAAACTGGTTTAGCTCAGTGGATAGAGCATTGGACTGCAGACTGAAGGGTTCTGGGTTTGATTCTGGTTGGGGGCATGTACCTTGCTCATGGGCACATCCCCAGTAGGGGGTATGCAGGAGGCAGCCGATCGATGTTTCTCTCTCATCAATATTTCTAACTCTCTGTCCCTCTGCTTTTTCCTTCCTCTCTGTAAAAAAATCAATAAAATGTATTTTTTAAAAAATCCTCATAGTAAGCTTTATGGAGTGCTCACTTTGTTTGAGTCATTCTTCTGAGCATGTATTTATAGCCATTTACTTATTTAATCCTCAACATAAACTTATCAGGTAGGTACTTTTTTATCTCCATAGTAATAATAAGGAAAATGAGACATAAATGCTATTTAATTTGCTCAAAGTCACTTAATAGTTAAGCTGAAGAACTTGAATTTAAAAAGAAGCTTTACTCTAATTCACTGACTCCAACAACTAGTAGCATTGATCTACTTTATTTTTATTTGACTTTCAATTAAGCTTGCATTGTTATATTCTTTTAATATCTAAATATGGGCTCTTCTTTGGGCTAACTGTGCCTAGAAGTTATATAAGCAGAGGCTCAGCCCTATTCCAGTTACAGTATGAGGGTCAGGTAAAACAAAGGTGTTATTTTTAAAATTTTTATTATGTTAATCCTCACCAGAGGATATTTGGATATTTTTCCATCGACTCATTGACTTTTAGATAGAGTGGATGAGAGGGAGAGAGAGAGAGAGAGAGAGAGAGAGAGAGAGAGAAGAGTGTGCCTTTGACCAGAATTGAATCTGGGACTCTTTAGTCTGCAGGCTAATGCTCTATCCACTGAACCAAACCAGGTAGGACCTTATATAGATGATGATGATGATGATGATGATGATGATGATGATGATAAAACATAAGAAGAATGGATTTCATTGTAAAAGTAGGGTCTTGGTGAATGAAATTCATGCACTGGGGAGGTGTCCCTCAGTCCAGCCTGCCCCCTCTCACATACTGGGAGTCCTTAGGGAATGTCCTACTGATGGCTTAGGATTGCTCCCCATTGAGAGCAGACCTAAGATGCAGTCTGGCCTCCCTTTGCGGGAGGTGACCGGATTGATCAGGAGAAGGTGCCAGCCCCATTACCCTCCTGCTGCAGCCATTGCCAGTCACTGCAGCCACCAAAGTATTTTCATTAACACGGACTCTACTCCCTTCACCATAAAAAAATGACAACTTTGTTTAGGCATTTTCAAGATGTGCCTTTCATAGGATATACATTTCTTTCTTTATTTTTATTGTCACCTGAGGATATGTTCCCATTTATTTTTTCCTCCCTTCTCTCAGATCCCAGACTCTGCCCCTTACCAAGCTTAAAGCCTCCACTTGAGGCTTTAGGCTTGGGAAGGGGGAACCCCCCCACCCCTTTAATGGCTGGCTAGGAGTGACCTGGGTACCCAGGAGGTTCCTAGGATGCAGGTATCTATGCAAATTAACTGCCTTCTTTGTTGGGTTAATTTGCATACTCACTCTGATTGGCTGTGGAGGTATGGCCAATTTACATGTTTCTCTATTATTAGGTAAGGTGTGTGTGGTCTAGTGCAGTGACCTTTGGAATTTAAGGACTATATGTCCCGTGAGTAAGAAAAATGTGAGCTTGCATATTTATAATAATTTTAAATAAATTGCTTATATTTATATATGCTACTGTGCAAATAAATTTTATGGAGCACATAGAAAAACCCCAATGATGAATGAAATAAAATGCATGTAAAAGCAGAATGAAAATATTTTCTCTGTGCATTCTTATAAACATTATCCACAACTAGTCTCAGAGAGCAAATCCTGGTCAAGAATCATAAACTGAAGGGACTCAGAGAACAATATGGCCTGCCAGAAACATTTAGATTAGTAGGAGGATTGGACAATTATCTAAACACTGAGCAATCTCACATTTAAACTTGGATTTCTACCATCTTCTGGAAAATTGGAATACCTGGCAACACTGGTGTTCATTCCCACATGAAAACCTTTGACAGAGGCTGAGCACCAGCTTGTCATTCACACAAATCCAACACTCCACAATTTATAACAGCCTTCACCATCCTCTTGTTCCTTTAGACTCATTCATTCTTCTTTTTTTGTCTTCCTGTTCCCTGTAGATTTTTGAGTTTGGAACTGCTGAGTTAGTGGAACAGAGTTCCCACCCCTCTTCTAACTCCTTATTAACAATTCCATTTTGAGCAATTTTGTGTGAATAAATTCATCAATTTACCAAGAAACTGAGCACATTATTCTCTCTGTAAGACTTACTAGTCTGCTCACTGGCTACTAATATCCCATTCAGTTTCTTTATTTACTGAGAGGTTGCAAAGGAAAACAAAGGAATTAAAACGAAATTCACCTAAGTGCTTCAAAAGGCAGATGTGGTATAAATTGGTGGCTTATGCTTAGTCTTACTTGGCATAGTTAAGTCAATCTCTTAGCATTTTAATGGTACTAAAAGGAATTAGCATTTTAATAATGGGTTTTCTACTTTAATTGTGTAACACATATGCCCAATAAAATGTTCATGTATGATACTAACAACTGGTTTACCATCTTTAATTATTGCAGAACAACTTACACTGTAGGATTGAATTATGCTATAGACAAGTTTAATGACTTAAACTGATTAACCATTTGATTCAATTTTAAAGGAAGTGTGGTTCTGACATGTGTTACATTCTCAACTGACTTGCTTACAAAGTAAGAAACATAGGAGATAGTTTTCCTTAGAGATTACTTATCGGCAAATTCATGTGGATAAAGAGTTCCAGTGCATTAAACAAGTGTGTTACTTTGTTAATGTATAGTGTGGCACAGGTAATTAACTATGAAGTCATTAAGACTCTTTTTGTGCTGTGACAGTCTTGTTTACCTATAACAGATTAATGAACTTGTCAAATGTTTCTTCTTCCCTTTTGTTATTTCAGATCAGCCTTGAGTGGAACTTGACAGAAGATGTTACAGCAGTTTTATCTCTGGAAATGGTTAGCTTCGGGGATCATTCTTGGTTCTTTCTTCGGAATCTGCTTTGGCCAGTATGAGGATGGTAAGTAAGGCTGCTTTTAGTCTGACCTTTATAGCCAGTGAAGGTTTCTATGGTTACATGGTAAATGAAACACACCCCAGAAATGCAGACTGCTAATTTGTAGTTCATTTATAAAGGTTAGTAGCTCTGTGTAATAATTTGCCTTAATTAAAATAATCCTACAGAAGTGGCTTCCAATGCACTTTGTTCTTAATAAGGATTGTGGTATGATACAAAATCCAATGCAAGGCCTCTAGCTGAACAGTTACTAATTCTTACTGAGCAAATTCTTAGTGGCTATCAAAGATAGATAGTTAGATGATAGATAGATAGATAGATAGATAGATAGATAGATAGATAGATAGATAAAGTCCTACTTAACAACCCGTGAACTAACACAAGTATAGTGGTGGCCTTAGAGAAAATTTAACAGCAGAAAAGTTACTAGCCCTAGCTTCTTTTGCTCAGTGGATAGAGCATCAGCCTGCAGACTGAAGGGTCCCAGGTTCGATTTTAGTCAAGGGCACATGCTCAGGTTTCAAGCTTGATCCTCAGTAGGGGGCTTATAAGAGGCAGCCAATCAGTGATTTTTCTCTTATCATTGATGTTTTTATCTTTCTCTCCTTCTCCCTTCCCTTTTGAAATCAATAAAAATATATTTTTTTATAAAAATACCAGAATTTCCTCTAAGAAAAGATTACCATAAGGCCAAAAGGAGATGTCATTAGTGATTTTAGTGTTAGTACTTTAACTGTTTCATATTAGTTCATTCCCCACTCTTTTATTTGGAAAAAATAAAAATATAAAAGACTTCACATTAGACTTTACGTCAATAGTAAGTCAGTTTAGAAAGGTATATTCATCATCAAACTCCTTAGAAACTATTTAACATACTATATCTACAGTGGCCCAAATATGTCTATCTTAGATATTTGAATATTGAAAGAATCTGTTTTAGAAAACTATATAATGAGAGTTAGGATATATCTAATGTTAAGTTTAATAGAAAAAAATGGGGAGGGGGAGCTCCTCATCCTAGAAGTTGCTCTTTAAGTAAAAAAACAAAAGAGTTTTATCTTTTTATATTTAGTGTTTATTGTTATTACCTGACATTTGTTCAGCATTCATAGTACACAGGCAAATAACTGTTACCTATTGGGATTACCAACTGGGATCTTGGTGATTGGGGTCTTGGTTCTTATCAATGCAGAAACGATTTTAAGGTCAATGAAAATGAAATGTAACTGAGGCCTAGGAATAGAAAGTTTGGGTGACGGGGTGTCTAACCCACCTGACCAGTGGTATGCTCGGGGGGCGGGGGGGGGAATTACCCTGGGGGCGAGGTTCTCATTTTCCCAGTTTTGCCCCTTGCTTGACTTCCTGCCCTGGTGAGTTTCTGTACCTGGCCCGTGGTATTTGTTCTGCTCATGTCTAAATAACCATCTTCTCATCTTTATTGTTCTGTTAACTAATTGTTCTTAGTGGTATCAGAGATAGTGAATTGTGTTTATCCTTTGCTTGGTTAAATTCAATAATCTAGAGATCAATGAATTATTTTTCCTTTATCACAAACAGTGTTCAAATGTACACATATTAAGATATTCTCAGTCCTCCCTAGTTAGAAAAAAAAAAAAAAACATGCCTCTTTGGAGATATGCAGAAAAGTTCACAATAGCAGCTATTTTTATAAAGTCAACATCCTGCTTCCCTGAAAAGTTCGCTAATTAGCACAGAGTTGACTTCAAGTGCATCTGAATTTAAAACTCATGCCAATGCTATTTATGAAGATGGTAAATCTCCAGCCTAAAAAATGTACTAATAAAATAAATAATGTAACCATTACTTTGAAGGAAAAATAAAAATTAGTGCAACTTAAAATAGCATGCCTTTATATTCAAATGATGCACTTAAAAGGGTGCCCAGGAATATATGGCAAATTAGTGTGTTGATATACCTTTATCTTATTTGACATTTTATTTTGTATTTATATTTCATGTTCACATGGACCACGCAGGGAAGTATTCAGTGTTGTTGCTAACATTAGACATTATAAACTCTGTAATTCTTAGAAATGTAGATTAGGCTACCAGAGAAATCACTACCAGTTGAGCCTGTAATGCTATAGATTGGTTTTCTTAATATCCCATCAAAGACGTTGGTCTTTCTAAATGTGCTTGTTTAGCCTCCCAAACAAGATTCTTAGGGACTGTTGGCCATCACTCCCTGAGCAGAGTGGAACTTCACACTGGCTAATTGGCAGTTTGTAGGAAGCTGCCCCCTAAAGCACTGCCCTCATAGATGACTTTCTTTAGAGTTTCTTTATAGCCTTGGCTGGAAAGTCTTCCCAGGTGTCTCCTGGAGGCAAGTGACTCAATACTTAGAAAATCTGAAGGGAGAGGAGAGATGGCAGGGCAACATAAATGTTGTACAGTGCTTTATAGAGACTTCTTAACGTTATATGCCTTTCAGCATTCCATATAGCCTCTTCCATGGTGCCCCCAACGCCAGTAATGGTTCTGTTCTTTTAGTTCTCCCAGGGTCTTATCCACTCTCTGGTCTCCCTCAGTTTGGGACTGGAATAGAACTTTTATTGTTCGTGAAAATGGTTTTCTTAGTTATTATTTTTAAAAATAAATCATATAAAATTGTGAGTCCACACTGTGCAGGACTGAAATCAGTACTAGCCAAAGCATGGCTAACACACAAAATAATAACACTTGACTGGAGTACAGGATATGAATTTCTTGAACGTGTTTTTGTTGTTGTTGTTGTTATTGTTGTTCTGTCCAAGTGCTTGGGTATGCGAGTACATGGGTAGATTGAAGGAAGCTAGGGGTATTATTGAAAATCTTGATAGATACAATGAAAAGTAAAAATGAAAACACCTTGCCATAGATAACCACTGGTTAGATTAGCCCATTTTGATAACTGGCAACTGATTTATATAGAATTAAGTGCGTCACACAGAAAAACATGAAAGAGAAAATGTTAAAATATACTAAGACTATTAGTATAACAGCCTTGGGTTTTCTTAAATTAAGTGATGGGGTTGTTCTGGATTTTTAATTAAGGACAGCATCCTTATACGTTCCTATTTATTTTCTCAGGCATAGAAGAGTTGGAAAGACAAACATATGTGAAGTTTTAATTTCATAAATAGTTCCCTGAAATGGAATGTTCTAGTTTTAGACAAATACATGAAACTGTTTCGGAGAAGAACATATTATATAATTATTTTTAATGTTTTATAACAAAAATTTGACAATAAAACTTTGGCTAGGTTTTAAATCATTTTATATTTCTCATTCCAAATGCTAAGATAAGCTTTTAGATTCAGTAATAAAAGTTTTAGGTTGCCTATTCTATAATGGTCATTAATTTGTTTGATGACAACATATCTAAGCAAGCATTAATAAGGGATATTGATAGCATTATATTAAATTAGGAAGTCATAATTTAGCTAACAGAAACTTAGAGAATCTAATAGATTTGTAGTTTATGGTCTCCCTCCCCTCGAAAGATCATTAGGATTGATATTTTAGCTGAACTTTAATACATTACCAATAATTACCATTTTCTTTGAATGGAAATATGTTTCTTGATCCAAAATTGAGTGAGGGGAGACTTAGAAGGAGGTGTCATGGGAAACAGAAGAAGGAAGACCACCTGCTGAATTTTGTGTTGTGTGGGAAAAACATCTATAAAACGCTAGAGGTCCAGTACATGATGTTCATGCACGGAGGGTGGAGGGAACCCTCAGCCAGGCCTGCACCCTCTCACAGTTCAGGACCCCTCCGGGGATCTGGTCTAAGCTGGCAGTCAGACATCCCTCTAGTGGTGCAGGACTCTTGCAGTATGGGACCCCTTGCTCTTTAACACCTGCCTACAGCATTCTCCACCACCACCACTGTGCTCACCAGCTGTGAACCCAGCTTCTGGTTAAGTGGCACTCCCCCTGTGGGAGTGCACTGACTGTTAGGGGGCAACTCCTGCATTGAGCGTCTACCCTCTGGTGGTCAGTGTGCATCATAGCAACGGTTTATTCCACCATTCAGTTGATTTACATATTAGTGTTTTATTATATAGAATAGTATTTGTTTTTACAAATACTATTATTCACAATAAGGTAAATTAACTAACTTGTGCACAGAGGCTGTGTTTTTGTTTATTTTGTTTTGATTTTGAGTGCATAATAAATGATGGAAAGGAAAGAGAGGAAGGAAAAGGAAAAATGATTATGGGTAATGGGTATGTGTTACTATTTCTTCTGCATTTTAAATTCTTCATATTAAATTATTTTTAAATATGTATGACTGCCATAATCAGATAGGAAATGTATTTGTTAAAAATAATTATATATCATAACAGTATGACTATACTTGAACCAAATGTTAGCAAGGTATATGTACATTGAGTGTGTGTGTGTGTGTGTGTGTGTGTGTGTGTGAGAGAGAGAGAGAGAGAGAGAGAGAGAGAGAGAGAGAGAGAGAGAGAAATTTTTTTCTAAGCGTGTACAAATCATCATGCAAGCTACACAATCTTTTTAAGGAAAGAGTTCTCTCTGGTTGATTGAGTATTTAGCCTGGAAACCCAAAATCTGTCCTTCCTTTGAGCTGTTGAATAAATCAGCATATATCTCTGGTATGACTAGAACCCTTGTGTAGTGTAAAAGCAGAACAACTACATGAAGAGACCCAATTTATAATCTAAAGGAGTCCCAACATTTCCTGAGGCTTAGTGCCCTATAAATGAGTAACTCTGAAACTCAATTTTAATACAGTTTAGCACAGCATCTGACATATATGACCAACGGTTACTAAAACCTATCTTTATTACTACTATGACCTTCATTACTTATAAAAAATTATACTCCTTTTTCATAAATTTACATATTGATTTATCAATGGGTATTTTGTGTTCCTGAACAGTATATGCTTATTATTTCTTTATATCTCTCCAAATTTACCAAGCAATTTGAAGACTTAACTTTGTTAAATTAAATTTTATACTGCATTTCTTGGAAAGCTTACTGATTCAAATGAAACGTTTAGTGAACTTTGGGAAACATTTTCAGGTTCATTTTCATGCTTGTTGTTACATAATCTACGGAAGGTCAGTACTGAGATAGGTATGTATCCAATCAATTAAGGCTATAACCAAGTTCTAAACTGCAGTGGTTCTCAACCTTCCTAATGTTGTGACACTTTAATACAGTTCCTCATGGTGTGTTGCCCACTAACCATAAAATCATTTTCGTTGCTACTTCAGAAATGTAGTTAGCTACTATTAATGAATGCTACTTCAGCTACTATTAATGTATCATGATGTAAATAACTGTGTTTTCCAATAGTCTTAGGTGACCTTGCTAGTGGTTCTGATTGCAACCCACAGGTTGAGAACTGCTACTGTAGAGTCTAAGACCATCGGAAAACTCATTAACGATAGCAAAATTAGAGTTATCAAGTAGCAACAAAAATAATTTTATGGTTGGGGGTCACCACAACATGAGGAACTGTATTAAAGGGTTGAGGCATTAGAAAGGTTGAGAACCACTGTTCTAAAGTCTGATGCTAACTTTCTGACACTGAAACCTGCAAACTTCATTTTTATCAATACACCTCACAGTCTTGATGTAGAGGAACAGTAGCTTATACTAATTAGAAGAGAATGGCATATAAATTATAGTGTAGGAAACAGAATTACAAAAAAAAATGTAGCTAAAGTGCTTGTGTGTCTGAGCAAGAGGTTTCCCCCCTTTAGATGCCTTAGTAAGAGGTGGTTAAGTAAACTGAGTAGCTCTGCAAGAATAATTAAATGATCACCGTAGCTCAGTTACTGGGCTATTATAGAATGTTGCATGAGGCTCTGCTACAGCAGTACCTCTGCCTCATGGATTGTATATTCTAATCGTGGGACACTCATTCACTCACCCAGATCATGCTGGATATCTTTTAAAATTCTCTTGTTCTTTGACTTTGTTATTTCTAAACTTTATTCTGTATTTTCCTCTTGTAAACATGATCTTTCTCTGAACATTGTATAATAAAAGCATTTGTTTTTATACTATTATAATTAAATTAAAGATAATTGTTGGAGGATATATCTACTTACTTTTCAGTGAATATGAAAATTAATTAGGTTTGTTGAAGCTTAATTCCTCATTTAAATTTGATTTCATAGGCAACATACATATAGCAAGAAATATAGCAAATATACATGAATCCAGGCAGACACACATATATAGGACATAGATATTACACATTTCAGACAAAAGTAAAACCATGCATAGTATATATTGTTATTCAAAAATTTTATATAAATATATTATATAAATATATTTACTTCTTTACCCCTTTCACTTATTCTATCGTATAGATTTATTTATTGGTAGTGTGTTTTTATTCTGATAAGTTAAATTCATTTTTTAAGAGTAACTTGGTTGTTTTTCCTATAAGCAGACTTAAAATCCTAAAAGTTTGTCTTTTTATTAGGCTTTATAAATCATTACATTCATATACATTAAGTAAATTACAATATTATGTGATATCTATAGTGGGATGACACAAGCAGAGGGTTGTTATTCTCAATACTTCAATACAACTTTTGCAAACTAAATTTCATCTTTAGATGAAGTCTTAAATGAATACTCTTTAAAAATTATATTTTTATTGATTTCATAGAGGAAAGGAATGAGAGAGAAAGAGAGAGAGAGGAGAGAGAGAGAGA
>PVJN01017922.1:0-39804 GCA_004026805.1 Lasiurus borealis
AGTGTTTATGTCATAGTACGTCATAACAACTCGTGTATTTATCTTAGTCTGGTTTGTTCACAGAGAAGTCTGTGAAATAGCTGTGTTTTCAGTTTGTTAGGAGAGTTTTAATCCCAAATCTACTTCCAGGTGCCTTTACATAACAGTTTGGTGTTATATCTGTGTACAATAGTTTGTGGCTGCATATAGATACAAAAAGAAATCCACCAAACATTTTTAATTGTTACTTTAGGAGAATATGACAAATAATTTTTTAGGAGTAAACTTGAAAATGTTTTAGAAATGACCTAATTATTAGAAAACTATGTGAAAAGTGGCATAAGTTTTTGAAAACTCAAATAATCCTGCAATCCTTTTCAATAAATGGAACCACAATAAGAAAAAGTCCTTATAAGTCAAGATGACAACTCAATGGCTCCACTGAAAAATTATATAAAGTATTCTGTAAGGAAATTATATTCATGGAGATCCTTCTAGAGATAGAGAAGGACATACATTCTCTGGTTTATTATGTGGCACCAGCATGACATCTATCACCAACATCTGATAGGGAGAGTTCAGATTAAGGGCCAATTCATCGTGGAGACCAAGGCCAATATCTGAAGCTAAGTAATATCAAAATGATTCAGCAATGTTTTAAGAGGACGAAGCACTATAAAGAAAGTCACTGCCCAGCCATGTGAGCACTACAAAGGTCAGCAAATCAACATCACTCATGATCTGAGCAGATTGAAACTAAAATATGAAGCAATCCCTTCATCAGTGCAGAGTTGAGTTTTGATAATATTTAATGGCAAAAATGTAGAAGAAATGTTTATCAATATTGATTCATGCCATAGATTCTTAACCAAGTATAAAAAAAAACTGCATCCTTCTTTTCATAAATGATACTGAAGGAAATCCAGCTATTCATACTAAGTGACCCTTGAATGTGACAGCAGGAAATAAAGTAAAATGTATAAAAGTCAAAAACTGAAGTGAAATTCAGATAACATGATTGACCCAAAAGGTACTTCATTAGACTTGGTGGGAGGGAGAGAAATATTATGCCCCAAATCCCTATGAGCAGACACACCACAGAAGAGCAAACAGTAAAGACCAAAAACATAGCTAAGGTCCACCACTTTGTGAGTCTCTCCAAACCATGAAAGAGACAGGCCTAGGAGGCACAGCTCAGTCCCCTACTTGTCTTCAAAAGGACGTGCAGTGTGGGAGAAGCTCCTTATTCCTCTCCATGTCTAAATCTATACATCAGACTCTCAGGTGAACAGCAGATGACACACGGAAGGCAGTTGGGAGGTGGAGCCCAGGACCTGTCACTGGCTAGGTGGGAATGCTCTCTGCACATCTGGGAAAGACTTGTTCACCTGGGGAGGGTGTGTGCACCCCTCATGGCCTGAAGTCCCTTAGTAAGAAGGTGTGTGCTCTGGAGAAGTCCTTCAAGGTGTCCCCATCAGGGACTGCCCCTGGGCAGTGGTCAGTATGCAGATGAAGGAGCCAATTGTGCTGAGAAGTGCTGGGGCTTCTGCAGGTCACACAGACCCCTGAGGATTTTCCTGTCCTGCCACCTCCCTGCATAGTCCTTCTGTCCCCAGTGCTGCCCTGCTGATTTAGAAAATATCTTTGACTATGTGTGTCCCTCCCTGTCCACAGAGCCCACAGTGGTGTTTGCCAAGGAGCAGTCGGCACACAGCGAGGTGAAGGCCATGGCCGGGGCCAGTGCCACGCTGAGCTGTGAGGTGGCCCAGGCGCAGACGCAGGTGACGTGGTACAAGAAAGGCAAGAAGCTGAGTAGGAGCTCGAAAGTGCGAGTGGAGGCCACAGGCTGCACCCGGCGGCTGGTGCTGCAGCAGGTGGAGAAGGGGGACAGCGGGGAGTACAGCTGCGAGGCCGGGGACCAGAGAGTCACCTTCCATCTGGATGTCCCAGGTCAGTTCTTTGGTGGCACTAACTTAGCTTTGTGTGAGGTAATGACTACAGCCAGACACACCCTAGTGTTCTTTCCACTGGACTTCACCTCTTTAGCCTTCTATTTTCCATCTCCCATATCATCCCAGTTGTGGGGCCAGACCAGGCTGGGTTGGCAGAGTGTGAACAGAAGGGAGAGGTGTTCCAGTATCAGCTAAGTGGTGCTCAGGTTTTGCTCAGTCATCGTTCCCAGCATCTGCCAGAGCCTTCTGGGTGCTCCTCACAGCTGGGATTCAGGCTCTACCTTTTACATGGAGTCTGAGGTGGACCAGCTGTTTCTTACATGTTTCATGTAAATATCCTACTCCCCAAGTCTTGGTAGCTCTCAGATGCCCGCACCCAGCAACATGGGCAGAGACACGTTTGAGTTTCATTTCAACAGAATATGGGGAAATTTCTGCCACCCAATCTTACTTGAATCCATCTCAAGACTGAAGAGTGTTTTAGCAAATTGTAGCTTTTTAGGGCACTCCCTTGCATGTGGATATAGATGTTACTGGATCCTCACTTGTCACAAAATCTAGATCCATGATTTCTTGCAAGTTTTGTGCCCTAAGTAAAGAAGGAGCAGAGTATTGGCAGATGTGTGTTGGGTCCTGCATCCTTCAGGTCTGTGATTCTCTTCCTAAAGACATCTTGGTTTCTTTTTGTGTCCTGTGTCAGAATCCCCTGTGAGTCTGATGTATAGATTTAGACATGGAGAGGAATAAGGAGCTTCTCCCACACTGCACGCCTCATTGAAGACAAGTAAATATAGGGATAGCCCTTGACTGTTGAGTCAGCATTTTGTCATAGTGTTTCCTAACGGCACATGTGTATTTATCTCTGTCTGGTTTATTCAGAGATAAAATACTAACTGTATTTTCATTTTTTTACGAGAGTTTAAAACTCAAATCAACATCTAGGTGCCTCTACATAACAGTTTGATGTTATATCTGTGTACAGTATTTTATGGTTGTGTATAGATATGAAAAAAGTACTATACTTTTTGTTATTTTAGGACAGTGGTTGGCAAACTGCGGCTCGTGAGCCACATGAGGCCTGCCAGCTGCGGTTTGCTGCTCTGTTGACTAATGAGTTTGCTGACCACTGCCTTAGGGAAAAACACTTAAAAAACATTTTAATAATGTACTAATTTCTTTAACCTGAAGTCAAAACTTCTGGGTAAGGGTAATGCCTTACGCAGTCGTTGGCAAACTCATTAGTCAACAGAGCGGCATACCACAGCTTGCAAGCAGCATATGTCTCCCGAGCTGCAGTTTGCCGACCACTGCTTTAGGAGACTATGACAAATTTTTTTGTAGGAGTAAATATGAAAAGGTTTGACAAATTGACCAAATTATGAGGAAACTATTTGACCATTGAAATAAGATTTTGATAGCTGAAATAATTCTACAACCTTTTCAATAAATGGACCCATCATAAAAAATTTCTTAAAGGTGTTTATGACACCTCAGTGGCTCACTGGAATATTATATGAACTATTTTGTAAGGAAATTATTGCATGATCCTGGAGATCCTTCTAGAAATTGAGAAGGAGTTACATTCTCTGACATTATATGGCACCTGCATAGCATCTATCATCAACATCTGATAGGGACAGTTCAAATTAAGGGCCAATTCATTGTGAAGACCAAGGCCAACATCTGAACCTAAGTAGTATCAAAATGAATGGGTAATGTATTAAGAGGATGATGCACTATAATGAATGTCATGGCCCAGCTATATGAGCACTACAAAGGTCCGCAAATCAACCTCACTAACAATGTGAGAAGATAGAAACTAAAACATGAAGCAATAGCCTCATAAATGCAGAGCTGAGTTTTGATAACATTTAATGTCAAAAATCTGGAAGAAGTTTTTCAATATCGATTCATGCCATAAATTCTTAACCAATTATAAAATGATTCATCCCCACTTTTGGGATCCCACTCAGCTTCTTGCCATCCTTGTACCATGTCACCTGCATCTGGGCCTGGGCTACCTCGCAGCTCAGCATGGCACTGGTCCTGGCCATGGCATTCACCTTGCTGTGTGCTGACTGCTCCTTGGCAAACACTATTGTGGACTCTGGGGTCAGGGAGGGACATACAGCGTCAAAGATATATTCTCCCTGCTTAGTCCTGGGGACAGAAGAACTAAGCAGGGAGGTGGCAGGACAGGAAAATCCTCAGGGCTCTGTGACCTGCAGAAGTAGTGGCTGGTGCTGCAGCAGGTGGCGAAGGACGACAGCAGGGAGTACAGCTGCAAGGCCGGGGGAAGAGGGTCACCTTCCATTGTAAGTGACATTTGAAAGCTTTGCCTGGGAGATCAGGAAAGAGGTCTTTTTTATTTTTTTTTTAGGGAAAATTGAATTTATTTTTATTTTTTTTAAGTAAGTCTTTATTATTCAGATTATTACATTTGTTTCTCTTTTTTCTCCTCCATAGCACCCCTTCACCCAGCTCCCACCCTTCCCTCTGCCCTTAGCTCCCTCCCATTGACCTCATCCATAGGTGTATGATTTTTGTCCAGTCTCTCCCTGTACACCCCTCACCCCTTTTCCCCTGAGAATTATCAGTCCACTCCCTTCTGTGCTCCTGATTCTATTATATTCACCAGTTTATTCTGTTGATCAAATTTTTAACTCACTTAATTTTTAGATTCACTTGTTGATAGATATGTATTTGTTGTTCATAATTTTTTGGATTTTACCTTTTTCTTCTTCCTCTTCTAAAAGAGTACCTTTCAGCATTTCATATAATACTAGTTTGGAGTTGATGAATTCCTTTAGCTTTTTCTTCTCTGTGAAGCTCTTTATCTGCCCTTCAATTCTGAATGATAGCTTTGCTGGATAGATTATTCTTGGTTGTAGGTTCTTGCTATTCATCACGTTGAATATTTCTTGCCATTCCCGTCTGGCCTGCATTGTTTCTGTTGAGAAATCAGCTGACAGTCGTATGGGTGCTCCCTTGTAGGTAATGAACTGTTTTTCTCTTGCTGCTTTTAATATTCTCTCTTTGTCTTTTGCTCTTGGTATTTTAATTATGATGTGTCTTGGTGTGCTCCTCTTTGGATTCCTTTTATGTGGGGTTCTGTGTGCTTCCTGGACTTGTAAGTCTATTTCTTTTATCAGATGTGGGAAGTTTTCAGTCATTATTTCTTTAAATAGGTTTTCAGTATCTTGCTCTCTCTCTTCTTTTGGCACCCCCACAATTCTGATGTTGGTACGCTTGAAGCTGTCCCAGAGGCTCCTTACATTATCTTTACATTTTTGGATTCTTTTTTCTTCTTGCTTTTCCAGTTGAGTGTTTTCTGATTTTTTATATTTCAAATTTTTGACTTGATTCTTGCCTTTCTCTAGTCTGCTATTAGGACTCTGTATAATATTTTTTATTTCAGTCAATGTATGTTTAATTTCTAGTTGGTCCTTTTTCATCTCTAGTTGGACCTTTTCCATCTCTAGTTGGATCTTTTGCATCTCTAGTTGGTGCTTTTTCATCTCCTCTTGGCTCTTGCTAACTTTATCCAACTTTTCTAGCATATTCTTGAAAAACCTTATAAGTGTGGTTTTGAACTCTATATCCAGTCGTTTTTTTCCCTCTATTTCTTTTGTTTGTGATCCCTTCCCTTGTCTCGGCATTTTCACTATGCTGGGAGAACTCCTGTGTTGGATTCAGTCTTATGATACCAGACTTGCAAAACCACAGAAGCCTCTCTATTGAGTTTGGGATAGGTGAAGTCTCAGGGCTTAAGGGACTTCCTTGCCTTCCAGTGGGCACCGCCCTCCATGGCCCCTGAGTCTCACATGACTGGGTAATCGCTGGAGCGGCCCCTGCAGTGCCTCTAGACCGCTGCCTTTCCAGCTCCAGGACCACACGAGTCTAGGTCCCCAGGGTTTCACCCGAAACAGGGGCTTAGTGGAGTCAGAAGTGGCACAGTTGGGAGGGTCTGTCTCCCGCCCCGTCGCGAAAGCCAGAGGCACAATCAGCAATCTGTCCTCTGCGCAGTGCTGTGTGTGCCACCAGAATCCTGCCCTTTCGCGACTCCCCTAAATTCCTGTGCACTTCTCCCTTTTCACAGTCCAAACTCCCCCCATATAAGTTTTGGCTGGATCTGGGGTTTAGTGTCGTAGGATAAGGGGTTCAATGCCTTTGAGAGTCTCAGTCTCCCTCCCGCCAGAGAAAACCAGCCAGGTACTTCGGCATCCGCTCTCTCCATGTGCGAGTCTCCGTACCTCAGCTTTTTGCAGCGCATCTGTGTCTCCGTGAGCCCCTCTCTTTCCTTCTAGTTGTAGAACTTCCACTCAGTCAGCTTTCCTGTGGTTCTGGATGATGCCCGTTCTGTCTTTTAGTTGTAGTTTTGAAATTGTTGTGCAAGGCAGCAGTGTAGGTGTTTACCTATGCCGCCATCTTGTATTCTCCCTTTATGTATCAGAAAGAGGTCTTATAGTCACCATTTTTGTCAGCAGGAAATACAAAAAACACATATAAAAGTGTGAAAAACTGAAGTGAAATTCAGATAATATGATTTATACAAAAGGCAAATTATTAGACTTGGTGGGAGTGGAGAGAAATATATTACCCAAGATCCCTATGAACAGACACACCACAGAAGAGCAAACAGTAAAGACTGAAAACATAGTCAAGGTCCACCATTTTGTGAGCCATCCTGTTGCAGAAGACCAAAGAAAAACCAAGTGATGCTTTAAAGAGGAGGAGGAACACTGTTTAATACACTGGCTGACCCAGGGAACAGCCTTCCAAATCTGAGTGTAGAAACATGCATGGGGCTTCTTTTTCTCTCTTCCTGTGGTCTTTGTCCTACAAATATGGATTATGCTTCCGGTCCTTTTTGCGGGCCTTGCAAGAAGGCTAACAAGTGTTGGGGGTCTCCAGGCTATATCTGATGGTCTGGCCTGGTACCAGCGTTAATAACTCTCCCTCTGGGGAAGTGCACTGTTCATAGTAACAGGTTCTTCAAGAACAGTATCTGGGAAGGAGGTAGTGACTTAATTATAGGTTATTAAGAATGTTCACTGAGCTTGCTGGCATGAATTCAGATCACTAGCCCCCAAATATCAGGGTTACATTGGAATTAGCCCTTTTTATTTTTATTTTTTTATTGATTTTTTAGAGAGGAAGAGAAAGGGATAGAGAGTTAGAGATATCGATGAGGGAGAAACAATGATCATCTGCCTCCTGCCCACAACCCAGATATATGCCCTTGATCAGAATCCAACCTGGGACCTTTCAGTTTGCAAGCTGACAATCTATCCATGGAGCCAAACCTGTTAGGGTGGAATTGGCCTTTTTTAGCCTTCTCAATCAAAACCATGGAAGAGACAGGCATAGAGACCATACTAGTGCACAAATTTTGTGCACTGGGACTCTAATTATAAATAAAATGGTTCATTCGTCTCCTGATAAATAATACTGAAGGAAAACCAGTTAATCACACTAAGTAACACTTGAAAGCTTTGCCTGTGAGAGCAGGAATCAGACAAGGGTGTTCACAATCACCACTTTTGTCAGCAGGAAAGTAGGAAATAAAGTAAAACATAAAAGTGTGGAAAACTGCAGTGAAATTCAGTTAATGTGATTTATACACAAAAGATACATTTATTAGACTGGTGGGAGTGGGGAGAAATATTATGATGCCCAAATCCCCATGAACAGACACACCACAACAAAGACCAAACAACAAAGACCGAAAACATAACCAAGGTGCACCACATTGGAAGTCATCAAAACCATGGAAGAGACTGGCTTAGTAGGCACAGCTCAGTCCCATAAAAGGTCAGCAGGTGACACACTGAAAGCAGATGAAAGGTGGAGCCCAGAAACTATCCCTGGCTGGGTGGGAATGCTTCCTGCACATCGGGGAAAGACTTGGTCACCTGGAGAGGATATGCACCCCTCATGCCCTAAAGTTCCTCTGCTATAGGATGTGTGTTCTAGAGATGTCCTTCCCAGTGTCACCAGCAGGGACTGCCCTCAGGAGAGTGGTCAAGGGCAGATGAATGAGCTACTTATGCTGAGAAGGTACTTCTGCAGATCACACAGAGTCTTGAGAATTTTCCCATCCTGCCACCTCCTTCCTTAGTCTTTCTGTCCCCAGTGCTGTCCTCCTGATTTAGAAAATATCTTTGATCTTGTTTCCCTTCCCGTCCACAGAGCCCACAGTGGTATTTGCCAAGGAACAGTCAGCACACAGCAAGGTGAAGGCCATGGCTGGGGCCAGTGCCACACTGAGCTGTGAGGTGGCCCAGGCCCAGACGCAGGTGACGTGGTACAAGGATGGCAAGAAGCTGAGTGGGAGTTCAAAAGTGCAAGTGGAGGCCACAGGCTGCACCCGGCGGCTGGTGCTGCAGCAGGTGGCAAAGGGGGACAGCGGGGAATACATATGCGAGGCCGAAAGCCAGAGGGTTACCTTCCAACTGGACGTTGCAGGTCAGTTCTTTGGTGGCACTAACTTAGCTTTGTGTGAGGTAATGATTACAACTGGATACACCTGGTGCACTTTCCACTGGACCTTACCTCTTTAGCCTTCTATTTTCCATCTTCCATATCATCGCAGTGGTGGGGCCAGACCAGGCTCGGTGGGCAGTGTGAGCAGAAGGGAGAGGTTTTCCTGTACAAGCAGAGTATTGCTCAGGTTTTGCTCAGTCATGGTTCCCAGCACCTGCCAGAGCCTCCTGGGTGCTCCTCATCAGCCCGGACTCTGGCTCTGCCTCTCACATGGAATCTGAGGTAGACCAGACGTCCCTTATATGTTTCAGGTGAATTTCTTACTCCCTAAGTCCTGGTAGCTTTCAGATGTCTGTGCCCAGCAACATAGACAGAGATACATTTGAATTTCCTTACAACAGAACATGGGGAAGTTCCTGCCACCCAGTCTTATTTGCATCCATCTCAAGACTGAACAGTGTGTTAGCAAATTGTAGTGTTTTAGGGCACTCCTTTGTGTGTGCATGTAGAAGTTACTGGATCCTCACTTGTCCCAAAATCTAGATACATGCTCCCACACAAAAAGTAAACAGAAACCAGAGGATTGGCATGTGTGTGATGGGGACTTGTCTCTGTCAGGTCTGTAATTCTCTTCCTAAAGTACATCTTGGTTTTTGTGAGTATGTCCACTGGGAGTCTGATTTAGACATGAAGAGGATAAGGAGCTTCTCCCACACTGCATGCCTTATTGAAAACAAGTAATTATAGCGATAGCCCTTAAATGTTGAGCCAGTATTTATGTCATAGTATTTCCTAATGACTCATGTGTATTTATCCCTGTCTGTTTTGTTCACAAAGATGTCTGTGAATTGTGTTTTCTTTTTTTTAGGAGAGTTTTAGCCTCAAATCGACTTCTAGATGCCTCTACATATTAGTTTGGTGTTATATCTGTGTAAAATACCTTGTGGATGTTTATAGATACAAAAAATATACATTTTTAATGGTTACTTTAGGAGAACATGTCAAATTATTTTGTAGAGTAAACAAGAAAATATTTGAGAAATTGACAAAATTATTAGAAAACTATATGAAAACAGCATAAGATTTTGACAGCTTAAATAGTCCTACAATTCTCTTCAATAAATGGAACCACAATAAAAAAAAAAGTTCTTATAGATGAAGATGGCACCCCAGTGGCTCTAATGGAAAATTATATCAACTGTTTTTTAAGAACTTTATTGCATGTTCATGGAGATTCTTCTAGAGCTTTAGAAGGAGTTATTATTTGGCTCTGGCTTATTATTTGGCACCAGCATGACATCTATCACCAACATCTGATTAATAGGGAGAGTTCAAATAATGGGCCAATCCATTGTGGAGGCCAAGGTTCAAATCTGAATCTAGGTAGTATTAAAATGGATTGGCAATATATTAAGAAGATGTTACACTATAAAGAAAGTCTTGGCTCAGCTGTGTGAGTACTACACAGCAAAGTACTACAAAGGTCAGCAAATCAACATCACTCCTGACCTGGGCAGATTGAAATTAAAATATGAAGCGAACACCTCATCAGTGCAGAGCTGAGTTTTGGTAACATTTAATATCAGAAATCTAGAAGAAATGTTTATTCATATCGATTCATGCCATAGATTCTTAACCAATTATAAATAAAACAGTTCATCTTTCTTATGATAAATGATACTAAGGGAAAACCAGGTAATCACACTAAGTGACACTTGAAAGCTTTGCCTGTGAGAGCAGGGAACAGGCAAGGGGGCTCACAGTCACCACATTTGGCAACAGGAAATAAAGTAAAATATATAAAGGTGGAAAAAAGTGAAGTGAAATTCAGATAATATAATTTACGCAAAAGATACATCATTAGACTTGGTGGGAGTGGGGAGAAATATTACGGTGCCTCAAATCCCAATAACAGATACACCAGAGAAGAGCAAACTGTAAAGTCCAATAATATAGTGAAGGTCCACCACTTTGTGAGTCATCCAAACCATGAAAGAAACAGGCTCAGGAGGCTCAGTTCCCTGGGAGGACTGCAGATGACAAACGGAAGGCAGTTGGGAGGTGGAGCCCATGACCTGTTCCTGGCTAGGTGGGAATGCTCCCTGCACATCTGGGAAAGACTTGTTCACCTGGGGAGGGTGTGTGCACCCCTCATGGCCTGAAGTCCCTCAGCTAAAGGGTGTCTGCTCCAGAGAAGTCCTTCAAGGTATCCCCAGCAGGACTGCCCCCTGAACAGTGGTCAGTGTGCAGATGAATGAGCCAATTGTGCTGAGAAGTGCTGGGGCTTCTGCAGGTCACACAGAGCCTTAAGGATTTTCCTGTCCTGCCACCTCCCTGCTTAGTCTTTGTGTCCCCAGTGCTGTCCTCCTGATTTAGAAAATATCTTTGATGCTGTGTGTCCCTCCCCGTCCCCAGAACCCACGGTGGTATTTGCCAAGGAGCAGTCGGCACACAGCGAAGTGAAGGCCATGGCCGGGACCAGGGCCACGCTGAGCTGTGAGGTGGCCCAGGCACAGACGCAGGTGACGTGGTACAAGGATGGCAAGAAGCTGAGTGGGAGCTCAAAAGTGCGAATGGAGGCCACGGGCTGCACCCGGCAGCTGATGCTGCAGCAGGTGGCGAAGGGGGACAGCGGGGAGTATATCTGCGAGGCCGGGGGCCAGAGGATAACCTTCCATCTGGATGTCCCAGGTCAGTTCTGTCGTGTCACTAACAGCCTTGTGTGTAGGGAATGACTACAGTAGGACACACCCTGGTACTTTTCCTGTGGACCTTACCTCTTTAGTCTTATATCCTTCTTCTCCCATATCATTCTGTTACAGAAGACCAGAGAAAAAGCAAGCGATGCTTAGAGAAAGGGAGTTACATTTTATTATTCACAGGCCCATAGGAAAATGTGTCTTTCAAATTCTAGGCTGCCCAACATGGAAGAAAATTGCATTATTTATTCTTTTCCCAGTCCCTTGTTTCCCAAAATTGGAATGAGAATTTTGAGCCTTATGAGAAAGAAGGCCTGCATTGGGAAGGGGCCATGAGACCATATTGCAAGGCCTGGTCTGGTGCCAGCACTGAAAACTCTATTTGGGGCATAATTTATGGCTTTTCTAGAATAGTTGCAGTCTTATTTTCCTTATTATATAAGCAAGCAAGCATTTACAGAAGCGAAAATAACAGGATTAAAATTTCAAACAGCAATTTTCATATAAAATGGATGCTTCAATCCCAGTGGTGGGGCCAGACCAGTCTGGATGGGCAGATGGGAGAGATGATCGTGTACAAGCTGAGTGGAGCTCAGGTTTTGCTCAGTCATAGTTCCCAGCACCTGTCAGATTTCTGGGTGCTCCTCACCAGCTGGGACTCAGGCTCTACCTTTCATGTGGAGTCTGAGGGAGACCAGATATCTCTTACCAGTGTTGTGTGAATTTCCTACTCCCCAAGACCTGGTAGAGACATGTTTGAATTTCATTACAATAGAATATGGGGAAGTTCCAGCTACCCAATCTTACTTGGATCCATCTGAAGACTGACAGTATGTTAGCAAATTGTAGTTTTTTAGGATACTCTCTTGCGTGTGGACATAGAAGTTACTGGATCCTCACTTGTTGCAAAATCTAGATCCATAATTTCTTGCAAGGTCTGTGCAAAAAATAAAGAAGGAGAAGAGGATTGGCAGATGTGTGTTGGGGACCTGCACATGTGAGGTCTGGGATTCTCTTCCCAAACTATATCTTGGTTTCCTTTTGTGTCCTGCGTCAGAATCCCCTGGGAGTCTGATGTATAAATTTAGACATAGATAGGAATAAGGAGCTTCTCCCACACTGCACGTTCTTGTTGAAGACAAGGAACTATCGTGATAGCCCTTGGCTGTTTTGTCAGTATTTATATCACAATATTTCTTAACTACTCATGTGTATTTATCCCTGTCTGCTTTGTTCATAGAGATGTCTGTGAACTAACTGTGTTTTCATTTTGTTTGGAGAGTTTCAACCTCATATGAATTTCCAGGTGCCTCTACATATCAGTTTGGTGTTTTATCTGTGTACAATAGCTTGTGGCTCTGTATAGATAAAAAAATTTCACTATATGTTTTTAATTGTTACTTTAGGAGAATATGACAAATTATTTTGTAGGAGTAAATATTAAAAGTTTTGAGAAATTGACCAAATTTTTAGAAAACTATATGACAATTGACATGAAATTTGGACAGATTGAACAACCTTTTCAATAAATGGAACCACAATAAAAAAAAGTTCTTATAGGTGAAGATGGCACTCCAATGGCTCCATTGGAATATTATATGAACTATTCTGTAAGGAAATTATTGCATGTTCCTGGAGATTCTTCTAGAACTAGAGAAGGACATGCAGTCTCTGGCTTATTACGTGGCACCAGCATGACATCTATCACCAACATCTGATATGGGAGAGTTCAAATTAAGGGCCAATCCATTGTGGAGACCAAGGCTAAAATATGAAGCTAAGTAGTAACAAAATGAATGGGCAATGTATTCAGAGGACGACGCCCTATAAAAAAAAGTCACAGCCCAGATGTGTGAACACTACAAAGGTCAGCAAATCAACAGTACTCATGATGTGAGCAGATTGAAACTAAAATATGAAGTGATCATCTCATCAGTGCAGAGTTGAATTTTGATAATACTTAAGTGTCACAAATCTAGAAGAAATGGTTATTAAAATTTATTCATGTAGGATGAACTGAAATGTATCCTCCTCATACTATTCCAAAAAATTCAAGAGGAACACTTTCAAGCTCATTCTATGAAGCCAGCATCACCCTAGTACCAAAACCAGATAAAGACAACACAATGAAAGAGAGTTACAGGCCAATATCCCTCATGAACATAGATACCAAAATCCTCAACAAAATTCTAGCAAATCAGATACAGCAGTATATCAGAAAGATCATATACCATGACCAAGTAGGATTTATACCGGAGATGCAAGGATGGTACAATATCCACAAATCAATAAACACGATACATCACATAAACAAATTGAGAGATAAAAATCACATAGTCATATTAATTGATGCATAAAAAGCATTTGACAAAATCCAACACACTTTCTTGATAAAAATTTTCAGCAAGGTGGGAATAGAAGGATCATACCTCAACATAATAAAAGCCATCTATGACAAACCTACAGACAACATCATACTCAATGGGCAAAAACTAAAAGCATTTTCCAGCATCTAAATTGGAAAAGAAGAGGTAAAACTGTCCTTATTCCCAGATGACATGATACTGTACATAAAAAACCCTAAAGACTTAATCAAAAAAATATTAGACTTAATAAATGAATTCAGCAATGTAACGGGATACAAATTTAATGCCAAGAAATCTGTGGCATTTCTTTATACTGATAGTGAACTTACAGAAAGAGAGACTAAAAAAGCAATCACAATTACCATCACACCAAAAAAAATTAAGATACCTAGGAATAAACTTAACTAAGGAGGTAAAAGACCTATACGCAGAAAACTACAGGACACTGAAAAAAGATAGAGGAAGACGTAAACAGATGGAAGAGCATACCATGCTCATGGATTGGGAGAATCAACATCATTAAAATGCTCATACTACCTAAAGCAATCTATACATTCAATGCAATCCCCATTAAAATACCAATGGCATATTTCACAGACCTAGAAAGAACTCTCCAAAAATTCATCTGGAATAAAAAAGACCCTGAATAGCTGCAGCAACCCTGAGAAGGAAGAACAAAGTAGGTGGGATCTCAATACCAGATAACAAGCTTTATTCAAAGCCACTATTCTCAAAACAGCCTGGTACTGGCTCAAGTACAGACATATAGATGATCAATGGAATAGAATGGAGAACCCAGAAATTGACCCAAACCACTATGCTCAATTAATATTTGACAAAGGAGGCATGAACATACAACAGAGTCAAGACAGCTTCCTTAGTAAATTGTGTTGGGAATATTGGACAGATACATGCAACCCCCCCCCCCACACACAATAAAACAATAGACCACCAACTTAAATCACACACAAAAATAAACTCAAAATGGATAAACGACTTAAACATAAGATGGGAAACCATAAAAATACTAGAGGAATCCACAGGTAGCAAAATCTCAGACATATGCTGAATCAATTTCTTCACCAAGACTGCTCCTAGGGCAATAGAAACTAAAGAGCAAATAAACAAATGGGACTACATCAAAATAAAAAGCTTTTGCACAGCAAAAGAAATCATCAACAAAACAACAAGAAAATCCACTATATGGGAGAACATATTTGCCAATGTTATCACCGATAAGGGTTTAATCTCCAACATTTACAGGGAACTCATACAACTTAACAAAAGGAAGATTAAAAAAACAGTCAAAATATGGGCAATGGACCTAAATAGATACTTTTTAAAAGAAGACAGAAGGAAGGCCAAGAGACATATGAAAACATGCTCAAAGTCACTAATTATCCGAGAAATGCAAATCTAAGCGACAATGCAGTACCACCTCACACCTGTCAGAATGGCTATCATCAACAAACCTACAAATGACAAGTGCTGGTGAGGATGTGGCAAAAAAGGAACTGTCATGCACTGCTGGTGGAAATGCAGACTGGTGCAGCCATTGTGAGGACACAATATGGAGTTTCCTCAAAAAACTAAAAACTGCCATTTGACCCAGTAATTCCACTTCTATGAATATATCCCAAGAAACTAGAAACACCAGGAGAAACCTAGATGGCAGCATAGGTGAACACCTAAACTGCTGCCTCAGACAACAATTTTAAAACTACAGCTAAAAGACAGAATGGACATCATCCAAAACCACAGGAAAGCTGGCTGAGTGGAAATTCTACAACTAGAAGGAAAGAGAGGGACTCACAGAGACTCAGAGGTGCTAGAAAAAGCTGAGGTATGGAGACACATGTATGGAGAGGATGAGTGACTGAGTGCTTGGTTGGCATCCTTTAGCACGAGGGAGATGGAAACTCCCAATTGCATTGAACCCCAGATTTGACTGCACTGAATCCCAGTTCCAGGCGAGACTCATACAGGGGGAGTCTGGACTGTCAGGAAATGGAGGAGTGCATGGAAACTCAGGGAGCTGTGAAAGGTAGAGGTCTGGAGGTGCATGCATGAGTGCTCACAGAGAGGACTTACTTCTGAGTGTACCACTGGCTTTCTCTAGTGGGAGGAAGATGGAACCTCCCAACTGTGCTGAACTCCAGTTCCAACTGCACTGAACCCCAGTTTCAGGCGAGACCCTGGGGACCCAGATTCATATGGGTCCCTGAAGCTCATGGAAACTCAGGGGAGCTGCGAAAGACAGAGGTCTGGAGGCACGCGCATGAGTGCACACAAAGAGGAATGCAGCAATTACCGGAGGATACTGAGACCCAGGGGCCACATAGGGCAGGGCTGATGGGAAGCCAAGGCTGTCTGCTCAGCCCTGAGACTCCGCCCCATCCAAGCTGAGCACAGCTCAGTATCATAAGGCTGACTCCAGCACAGAAGTTCTCCCTGCGTAGACACAGCTGATCCTCACAGCTAATTGGCCTGGAAGTCAATTCCTCCCAGTGATAACAACAATTAAGACCTAACTACAACAAGACTGTACACACAGTCCACAATGGGATGCATCAAGAGACTCCACCCCAAGTAACTGGGGAGGTGGAGCTACTGGGCTATATAGGACACCTAGCACACAAAGCTACTCTATCAACTCAGGGAAGCAGTGAAAATGCAGAGACAAAGAAACACATCACAAATGAAAGAAATGGAGAAAAACAAATGACTGGATATAGAGTTCAAAACCACGGTTATAAAGTTTTTCAAGAATTTCCTAGGAAAGATTGATAAATTTAGCAAGACCTTTGAGGATATGAAAAAGGACCAACTAGAAATTAAACATACACTGACTGAAAGAAACTAGAAACACCAATCAGAAAGGATACATGAACTCCTATGTTCATAGCAGCACAATTCACCATAGCTAAGATTTGGATAGTGCCCATTAGTAGATGAGTGGATTAAAAAACTGGTACATCTATACAATGGAATACTACACTGCAATAAAAAATAAATCTTACCATTCCCAGCAACATGGATGGACCTGGAGAGCATTATGCTAAGTGAAATAAGCCAATCAGAGAAATAAATATCACATGATCTCACTCATTTATGGGATATAATGAACAACATACACTGAGGAACAAAAACAGATCCAAAGACAGAGAAACATCAATCAGATTGTCAAACCTCAGAGGGAAGAGAGGGAAGGGGAAAGGTAGGGGGATAGATCAACCAAAGGCCTTGTATTCATGCATATAAGCCTAACCAATGGATACAGACAACAGAAGGATGAGGGCATGAGTGGTAGGGATGGGTGGGGGGAGGTAATGGGGGTATAAGGACACATAAGTAATAATTTAATTAATAAAGAAATTTAAAAAGATAAAATAAAATGTTGAAACAGTTTTTTTAAAAAAATTATTCATGGAATATTATTGACCAATTATAACTAAAACAGTTCATCCTACTTCTGATAAATGATACTGAAGAAAAATCAGCTAATGACACTAAGTGACACTTGAAAGCTTTGCCTGTGAGAACAGGAACCAGGCAAGAGGGCTCACAGTCACCACATTTGACAGCAGGAAATAAAGTAAAACATATAAAGGTGGGAAAAAGTGAAGTGAAATTCAGATAATATGATTTACGTGAAAGATACATCATAAGACTTGGTGGGAGTGGGGAGATATATTTCGGTGCCCAAAATCCCCATGAGCAGACACACCACAGAAGAACAAACAGTAAAGACATAGCCAAGGTCCACCACTTTGTGAGTCATCCAAACCATGGAAGAGACTCAGGAGGCACCGTTCAGTCCCCTAAAAGGCCAGCAGGTGACACACGAAGGCAGTTGGGAGCTGGAGCCAGGACCTGTCCCTGGATGGGTGGGAATGCTGCCTGCACATCCGGGAAAGACTTAGTCATCTGGGGAGGGTGTGTGCACCCCTCATAGCCTGAAGTTCCTCTGCTCCAGAGAAGTCCATCACCTGTCCCCAGCAGGGACTGCCCCCTGGGCAGTGATCAATGTGCAGATGAATGAGCTACTTGTGCTGAGAAGGTGCTGGGGCTTCTGCAGGTCACACAGAGCCCTGAGGATTTTCCTGTCCTGCCACCTCCCTGCTCAGTTCTTGTGTCCCCAGTGCTGCCCTGCTGATTTAGAAGATACATATGACCTTGTATGTCTCTCCTTATCCCCAGATCCTATGGTGGTGTTTGCCAAGGAGCAGTCGGCACACAGCGAGGTGATGGTCATGGCCGGGGCCAGTGCCACGCTGAGCTGTGAGGTGGCCCAGACGCAGACGCAGGTGACATGGTACAAGGATGGCAAGAAGCTGAGTGGGAGCTCAAATGTGCGTGTGGAGGCCACAGGCTGCACCCGGCAGCTGGTGCTGCAGCAGGTGGCAAAGGGGCACAGTGGGGAGTACAGCTGTGAGGCCGGCGGCCAGAGGGTCACCTTCCAACTGGATGTCCCAGGTCAGTTCTTTGGTGGCAGTAACTTAGTTTTGTGTGTAGGTAATGACTACAGCCAGACACACTCTGGTGGTTTTTCCACTGGACTTCACCTCTTTAGCCTTCTATCCTCCATCTCCCATATCATCTCAGTGGTGGGGCCAGACCAGGCTTGGTGGGCAGAGTGTGAGCAGAAGGGAGAGGTGTTCCCGTACCAGCTGAGTGGTGCTCAGGTTTTGCACTGTCATAATTCCCAGCACCTGCCAGAGCCTTCTGGGTACTCCTACCTTTCACATGGAGTCTGAGGTAGACCAGATGTCTCTTACTTGTGTCATGTGAATTTCCTACTCCCCACGTTCTGGTAGCTCCCAGATGCCTATACTCAGCAACATGAGCAGAGACACCTTTGAATTTCATTACAACAGAATATGGGGAAGTTTCTGCCACCCAGTCTTACTTGCATCCATCTCAAGATTTTAGTGTTTTAGCGCACTCCCTTGTGTGTGGATATAGAAGTTACTGGATCCTCACTTATCACAAAATCTAAATACATGCTCCTACACAAAAAGTAAACAGAGTCCAAAGGTGTGTGTTGGGGACCGGTACCTATCAGGTCTGGAAATCTCTTCCTAAGGTACATCTTGGTTTCTTTTTGTGTCCTGTGTCAGAATCCCCTGGGAGTCTGATGTATAGATTTAGACATGGAGAGGAATAAGGAGCTTCTCCCACACCGCACGCCTTTTTGAAGACAAGTTACTATAGCTCTTGACTGTTGAGTCAGTATTTATATCATAGTATTTTATAATGACTCATGTATATTTGTCTCTGTATAGTTTGTTCACAGAGTTGTCTGTGAACTAACTGTGTTTTCAATTTGTTAGGAGAGTTTTAATCTCAAATCTACTTCCAGGTGCCTTAACATAACAGTTTGGTGTTATATCTATGTACAATAGCTTGTGGCTGTATATAGATACAAAAAGAAATCCAAACATTTTTAATTGTTACTTTAGGAGAATATGACAAATGATATTGTAGGAGTAAACATGAAAGTGTTTGAGAAATTGACCAAATTATTAGAAAACTATATGAAAAATGGCATAAGATTTTGACAGTTCAAATAATCCTACAATCCTTTTTAATAAAGGGAACCACAATAAAGAAAAATTCTTATAGGTCAAGATGTCACCACAGTGGCTCCACTGGAAAATAATATGAAGTACCAGAGGCCCTGTGCAGGAAATAGTTGCATGGGGTGCAGGGAGCGGGGCGGGGGGAAGGTGTGTCCTTCAGCCCAGCCTGCTCCCTCTCCAATCTGGGACCCCTTGAGGAATTTCCGACTACCTGTTTAGTCCCAATCCTGCCAGCCTGATTGATGCCTAACTGCTCCCCTGCCAGCCTATTTGCCCCTAACTGCCCTCTCCTGCGGGCCTAGGTCCCCCCCAACTGCCCTTCCCTGCAGGGGCCTGATTACCCATAACTGCCCATTTCAGGCCTGGTCCCTCCCAACTGACCTCCCCTGCTGACCTGATTGCCCACAACTGCCCTCCCTTGCAGGTTGGCCCCTGCCAACTGCCCTCCCCTGCTGGCCATCTTATCATGGCCATCTTGAGTCTACATGGTGGCAGGATCTTTGACCACATGGGGGCAGTCATCTTGTGTGTGGGAGTGATGGTCAACCTGCATATTAGTCTTTTATTAGATAGAATAGAGGCCTGCTGCATGGGTGGGGCCAGCTGGTTTGCCCTGAAGGGTGTCTTGGATCAGGGTGGGTATTCCCTTAGGGTCTGGGGTGGCCTGGCCCAGAGGCCTGTGGTGGTTTGCAGGCCAGCCACACCCCACAGCAACCCAAGTGGAGGCCCTGGTATCTGGGATTTATTTATCTTCTACAATTGAAACTTTAAATCTTCTGTTCCCACAGCCATTGAAACTTGGTTACCTTAAGCGGAGCCCTGGGCCAGCCAGGGTGTGTGGAAAGATTGACTTCTTCCATAGCCAGGGGCAACCCAAGCCTCTCTTCCTCTGAGGCTATAGCCATCTTGGTTGGGTTAATTTGCATGCTTGCTCTGATTGACTAGCAGGTGTGGCTAGCAGGTATAGCAGAGGTACGGTAAATTTGCATATTACTCTTTTATTAGATAGGATTCTGTAAGGAAATGATTGTATGTTCATGTAGATCCCTCTAGAGCTAGAGAAATAGAGTCTCTGGCTTATTACATGGCACCCACATGACATCTGTCACCAACTTCGGATAGGGAGAGTTCAGAGTAAGGGCCAATCCATTGTGGAGACCAAGGCTAAAATTTGAAGATAAGTAGTATCATAATGAATGAGCAATGTATTAAGAGGATGATGCACTATAAAGAACGTCACGGCCCAGCTGTGTGAGCACCACAAAAGTCAGCAAATCAACCTCACTCAGGACATGAGCAGATTGAAACTAAAATAGGAAACCATTGCCTCATCAGTGCAGAGTTGAATTTTGATAACAGTTAATGTCAGAAATCTAGAAGAAATGTTTATCAATATTGATTCATGCCATAGATTCTTAACCAATTATAAAGAAAACAGTGCATCCTTCTTTTCATAAATGATACTGAAGGAAATCCAGCTATTCACACTAAGTGACCCTTGAATGCTTTGACTGTGACAGCAGGGACCAGATAAGGGAATTCACAGTCACCACTTTTGTCAGCAGGAAATAAAGTAAAACATATAAAAGTGTGAAAAACTGAAGTGAAATTCAGATAATATGATTTATGCAAAAGATACATTATTAGACTTGGTGGGAGTGGGGAGAAATATTTCAGTACCCCAAATCGCAATAACAGACACACCACAAAAGAGCAAACAATAAATACCAAAACCATAGCCAAGGTCCACCACTTTGTGAGTCATCCAAACCATGGAAGAGACAGGTTCAGGAGGCTCAGTCCCCTAGGAGGCCAGCAGGTGACGCATGAAGGCATTTGGGAGTTGGAGCCCAGAACCTGTCCCTGGCTGGGTGGGAGTCCTCCCTGGACATCTGGGAAAGACTTGGTCACCTGAGGAGGGAGAGTGTACCTCTCATGGCCTGAAGTCCCTCTGCTAGAGGATGTGTGCTCCAGAGAAGTCCATCACCTGTTCCCAGCAGGGCTGCCCCCTGAGCAGTAGTCAATGCGCAGATGAATGAGCTACTTGTGCTGAGAAGTGCTGTGGCTTTTGCAGGTCACACAGAGCCCTGAGGATTTTCTGTCCTGCCTCCTCCCTGTTTAGTCCTTGCGTCCTCAGTGCTATCCTCCTGATTTAGAAAATATTCTTGACCCTGTGTGTCCCTCCCCGTCCCCAGATCCCACAGTGATGTTTGCCAAGGAGCAGTTGGCACACAGCGAGGTGAAGGCCATGGCCGGGGCCAGTGCCATGCTGAATTGCGAGGTGGCTGAGGACCAGACGGAGGTGACATGGTACAAAGATGGCAAGAAGCTGAGTGGGAGCTCGAAAGTGCGTGTGGAGGCCACAGGCTGCACCCGGCGGCTGGTGCTGCAGCAGGTGGCGAAGGGGGACAGCGGGGAGTACATCTGCGAGGCCGGGGGCCAGAGGGTCATCTTCAGCCTAGATGTCCCAGGTAGGTCCCACCTGCCTCCCTGGTCTGAGAGGACAAGTGCCTAGCCAATCAAGTGACAGGCAATGTCTTGAAAGGCTGTACAAGGACTATTGGTGTGGTTGCACCTGTTCTGGTTTCTATTGACATACCCTGCCCCTCTGTCCTCTACCGATCTGTCCTGACTGAGGACATAGGCTGAAAACTATAGGCAGGGCATTTTGGACATCTTTTGCCTTAGGTTTTTGCTCCTCTTTGCCACCTCCTAACTTTCCTCAGAATAGAACTTGTCATGGAGCCTTCTGCAGGCTGTTAAGAGCTGAGGCCTGTGGAAATGCCCATTTTCTGGGCCTGGAGCAGACAGTTTTCTGTTTTCAGTCCCCCTTTGTAATTATGGAATCCAGCCTTGCTCTGGCTTTGGATGCCTTTTTCCTTAGTGGAGTTTGGGTCCTTATCTCTGGCCTTGGGTTCCTAACTGTCCAGCAATTGTTAAGTCAGCCCAGGTATCTGGCCTCTGCTGGGGCACATCCTGGGCTGGTACTGGTCCTGCTGGGGTGCTACCTGTCCCTTACAGTCCCAGCTGATGACAGCACCTCTGGGTTTCAGAGTCCTGCTGTAGGTGTTTGTCTTGAGCTGGGGGGCATGGGCCTGTCCCCAGGTGTCTTCAGAAGTTCTCCTGGATGGGCTTTTACAGGAACCCTCTTGGGCATCTTCTGGGGTTTTCCTCCTCCCACTTTGGTGCTACTGAGCACTCCCCCGACATGCTGAGGCACTCAGGTTGTTTCAGCTTTTCAGCCTTTGTCCTGGGCCCTCCTTTGTCCTGGGCCCAAGCTTCCCTGGAGGGCAGGCATCCATGCCTCTAGGCTTTTGGTTAGACAGAGTGTGTGGCTCCAGGCCTGTGGTCCCCTGCAACTGACTCCTCTTGGCCACTCTTCATGACCCCTGAGAGCCTGCATGGAGGCCATCAGGGGGTGTGGCGCTCTGAGGCATTCCCTCTTGGGCCTGCTCAGTGGAAGCAACAGCCAAGGACTGGGTGTGCAAGGTGGTGCATAGCAGTTGGATCTTGGGCCAATCCCACTTCAGGTCTTCTCCCATAGAATGGCCTGAAGGAGGCAGGGACCAGGCCAGGGAAGCAGGGTCCCCACTTTCTTGATGACTAACCCTCTTGCCCCTCCCTACTGCACCCCAGAGCCGGAACCTGAGCCCCCATCCCTGGAGAGACCCAACCGCAGGGGGCTTGTGGTGGTCAAAGAACACCAGGATATCGTCCTGACTGCCACGATAACTGCACCCTCTGTGGCTGCGGTGACGTGGCTCAAGGATGGCGTGGAGATTCGCCGCAGCAAGCGGCACCAGACGGCCAGCCTGGGGGACACGCACACCCTGACCGTGCACGGTGCGCAGACTCTGGACAGCGCGGTGTACAGCTGCTGCGTAGGCGCCGAGGCGCAAGACTTCCCGGTGCAGGTGGAAGGTCAGCTGTCAGTGCAGTCCTCTGCGAACCCCGCGCCTGCTGGGTCTCTCTGAGGGCGAGCAGGCAGTGTCCTGTGCGCGAGTGGGTATGGGCGGGACTCAGGGCGCACGACCCCAAAGCAAGGCACAGAGTAGGTCTCCAGGGCCCGAGCGCCACCGGGCTGACGTCCTTCCCCTCCACAGAGGTGGCCTCCAGGTTCTGCCAGCCCTTGGAGCCCGTGAGCGGGGAGCTGGGCGGCACGGTGACGCTGGCCTGCGAGCTGAGCCCGGCGCAGGCCGAGGTGGTGTGGCGCTGTGGGAGCACGCAGCTGCGGGCGGGCAAGCGCTTCCAGATGGCGGCCGAGGGGCTCCGGCGCTCCCTCACTGTGTCAGGCCTGCGGGCAGAGGATGCGGGCGAGTACGTGTGCGAGAGCCGCGACGACCGCACCAGCGCCAGGCTCTCAGTCCGAGGTATGCACCACAGCGCGCGCTGGCCGGGCGCGGGGGGCTGGGGCTGGAGGCTGGGCATTCCGGCGTCTTCACGGAGAAGATGCTCTTCCTCCGTGGCGTCTGCAAGTGGGGCCTCGCTCCTCCCACCAACTTCTCAAGCGGAGCTCCTGTCCACAGTCCCCCGCGAAGTCAAGTTCACGTCTGGGTTGAGCGCCATAGTCGCGGAGGAGGGCCAAGAGGCCACCTTCCAGTGCGTCGTGGCTCCCAGCGATGTGGCGGTCCTGTGGTTCCGGGACGGCGCCCAGCTGCAGCCCAGCGAGAAGTTTCGCATGTCACAGAGCGGCGCCAGCCACAGCCTGACCATCTCGGGTTTGGTCCTGGAGGACGCCGGCCAAATCACCGCGGAGGCTGAGGGGGTCACATCCTCCGCTGCTCTCCGAGTCCGAGGTGCGGGGACAGGAATGGGGGGTGGCAGGAGTGGGTGGCTCTCATGGATGGGCTGGCATCTTGCTGCTCTGGCTGATCTCAGAGAGCACAGGGTTTGCTGGTTGCAGAGAGAAGCCTGGGGTGGGAATGGAAGGGCTGGGCACCTCCTCTGAAAGAGTAAACTGCTGCACTGTGCCCCTCGTCCAGAACGGATCCATACGAGCCCCATCAGTGGTGATATGGGAGGGAGTGGGGTTGGCAGCCAGTGCAAGCAGAGGCAGGAGGGGCGGACACATTTTGCTCAATGAAGCCAGATTGTGTGAGAGCCAGCCTTCACCCGAGGATAAGACCATCGCAGGTCTTGAGTAAGAGTAATGTGATTCACTTTCTGGGGAGGTCATGGTACTGTGAGGGACTGGGAGGTCCACTCCAGTGTGTTTCTCTCCCTTAACATTCCAGGTCCCAGGGCTCCAAATGGAGAGCAGATGCTAATTCTACTGGGCTGGGGGGAGGGCGGAACCAGGCAGTACACCTCCATTTACCAGTGTGCCTTTGGGGATGTGTGTGATGCCCATGAGGCTCAGACCTTGGCATCCCTGAGTGCATGTCCCCCAGAGCCCAGCTCCATGCCCAGAGGCTTCTGGTCACTACATTAGGAACTCCAGGCACTGGTGCCTGGCAGGGTTGTTCAGGGGAGCAGAGGTGGGCGGGGGTTGGGAAAGGAGAGGCCTCCTTAGTCTCCATTCCCTCCCATGAAAGTATACTGTGTACTTGAGTATTGCTAAAGCTTTGCCTGGCTTGGAGTCAGAATGGGGTAGGGTGCCCTCCTCTGCCACTGGGGGTTGGGTTGGACAGGGGCCCTCTGTGCCTTGTGTTCCCAAGTGGCAGTGGCTGTGTGACTGCCTTTTCCCTGACCCCAGAGGCTCCCGTGCTGTTCAAGAAGAAGCTGGAGCCACAGACAGTGGAGGAATGGGGCTCAGTGACCCTGGCAGTAGAGCTTACCAGGCCTTGGCCAGATGTCAAGTGGACACGCAATGCCATGGCCATATCCCCAAATGAGAACGTGGCAATCTACACAGAGGGCGCGAGTCACCACTTGGTCCTCCACAGAGTGGGTTTTGCTGACCGCGGCTTCTATGGCTGTGAGACGCCAGATGACAAGACACAGGCCAAGCTCACAGTAAAAAGTGAGCTACAGGGCAGCTGGGCCTGGGATCTGGCACCCAGGAAAGGGGAGGGAGGGGGGAAGGGATAGAGAGCAATGAGTTTCCCACTGGGGACCTGGCCCTGGGAAGGGGATGAAAAGGAAAGGTTAGCAGGGGGAGGGGTAGAATGGCTGGGGGTGAAGTGGACCTCCTAGGGAGGGCAATTATCCTCCTGTGGGTGGGAGTGGGCCTTCCCCTCTAGGGCAACATGCTGAGCTGAGGCCCCTGGGAAGGACAGAGCGAGGACCAGGGTCTCAGTGCTGTGGCATACCCTTTCCTTCTTTGCTCTGCAGTGCGCCAGGTTCAGCTCCTGCGGGGCCTGCACGCGTTGGAGGTACAAGAGCAGGGCTCCACCACCATGGAGGTAGAGCTGTCCCATGCTGACGTAGAGGGCAGCTGGACACGTGATGGCCTTCGGCTGCAGCCAGGGCCCACGTGCCAAGTGGCAGTGCAAGGCCCCATTCACACCCTTACACTGTCTGAGCTGCGGCCACAGGATGGTGGTCTCATTGCCTTCAAGGCTGAGGGCGTGCACACGTCTGCTCGGCTGGTGGTAACTGGTGCGTGGGGTGAGACCCACTCAAGACTGCATGGTCCCTGTCTTGGAGGGGAGGCAGATGGGAACAGGGGCGTGGAATCCTGGGGAGAGGGGCATTCATTCCTAGAACCAGCTGAGTGATTTGGTCCAGCTCAGTCCCCCTCCACCACTCCACCTGCCTCATCTTCTGTCTCCCCAGAGCTGCCTGTGAGGTTCAGCCGCCCACTGCAGGACATGGTGGCCACAGAGAAAGACAGAGTGACCCTGGAGTGTGAGCTGTCACGCCCCAATGTGGACGTGCGCTGGCTGAAGGTGCCTCTGTCCCTGGACTCTTCTGCTCCATCCTGCTTCTCACCATGAGGGGCATCCCCAGCACCTGACCTGGTTTTGTACTCCCACAGGATGGTGTGGAGCTGCAGGTTGGCAAGACAGTGGGTATGGCAGCCAAGGGCACCTGCCGAACTCTCATCATTTACCAGTGTGCCTTTGGGGACCAGGGCGTGTATGTGTGTGATGCCCATGAATCTCAGACCTCGGCATCCCTGAAGGTACAAGGTGAGGACTGGGCAGAATGGGAGGTCAGGGTCAGGTGCAGGACCTCCTAACCCTTTCTGACCCCCATTGAGGTGCCTGGCCTTCAGACCCCAACCCTCTGGTATTCAGCAAGCTGTGGGTGGGGGAGGGGACAGGCAGTGCTGTGCTGCAGTGTGGCAGGGCCTCCCTCACTGCACCAGGACGCAACATCCAGATCCTAAGACCCCTGGAGGACGTGGAGGTGATGGAGAAGGAGAGCGCCACCTTCTCCTGTGAGGTCTCCTATGATGACGTGTCTGCTCAGTGGTTCCGGGAGGGCAGTAAGCTTCGGTCCAGTGACAACGTGCGCATGCGCCAGGAAGGTGTGTCAACTAGGGCGGTGGCTGTGGGAGGGTCTCATCCCATCCCCCACGCTCCTCCCCCAGTGCTGAGTGGTCCATGTTCCCAGGAAGGACACACTCGCTCATCTACCGGAGGGTTCTGGTGGAAGAAGCAGGAGAAATCCGATTTGTAGCTGAAAATGCAGAATCTCGAGCCCAGCTCCGAGTGAGAGGTGAGGGGAACCCAAGGGAGAACGTGGGCTGGACACCAAGTAAGAACCTAGATGGGTGCTGTGCCAGCTGTCCCGACGCAGGCCTGGGGTGCTCCAGCTCCTCCCTGAACAGGAACAGGGGTGACCCAGGAAGAGGCAAAGGAGGTATTGCCTCCACCGCAGGATAGGGGTCGGAGGAGGCAGCCCTTCTTGTTTAAAATGGAAGTATCAGTGAGTTCTTCCTCCTAGGACTGCAGTAGGTGCTGGAGAGTGAGGCCCTGGTAGTCTTGATGACAAGAGAGGGTGGTGACCAGGTCTGAGGGAGGGAGGGATAGTCTGTGGACAGGGAAGGTGACTACATGGGGGCATTGATGTGCAAGAGAGGGCAAGGCGGGGGGCATCATGAGGGTCATGGCAAGAGGTGGGGAAGGTGGAAGGTAGGTGTGGGTGCACCTACTTTTTTCAAGGCAATTGTATGGAAGGGGTCAGATCTGAGGGGATACGCACTTTAGCCTGGCTGGTTGGGGCACCCACCTGACTCCTCTCTGGTCACCCACAGAACTGCCAGTGTCCATTCTGCGCCCCCTGCGGGACAAGATTGCCATGGAGAAGCACCGTGGTGTACTTGAGTGCCAGGTGTCTCGGGCCAGTGCCCAGGTGCGGTGGTTCAAGAGTGGTGTGGAACTGCAGACTGGGCCCAAGTACGAGATGGTCAGCGATGGCCTCTACCGCAAACTGATCATCAGTGACGTGCAGCCTGAGGATGAGGACACCTATACATGCGATGCTGGCGATGTGAAGACCTCTGCCCAGTTCTTTGTGGAAGGTGTGGGCAGGGCTATGGGCAGCTGTCCTCTGTGCTGCAGCGATGGGCTGCAGCCTCTATCATTGTCCCTGATACTTGAAGGCAGCCAGGTCTGAGAAGGGAGGGCCTGACTGTGGGCGGGGGGTGGGGGGTGGGGAGAGAGGGCGGCAAGGAGGGAGGATGTGAGCACCGTGTGTTTGGTGGAAGGGTTTGTTTCCAGGAAGGAACACGGTACCGGGGGGCAGGGGGGGGCGGGTGATCCTCCTGCAGACTCGGTGAAGCCTCTTGCCCACAGAGCAATCCATCACCATCGTGCGGGGCCTGCAGGATGTGACTGTGATGGAGCCCTCCCCCGCCTGGTTCGAGTGTGAGACCTCCATTCCTTCTGTTCGGCCACCCAAGTGGCTGCTAGGGAAGACGCCTTTGCAGGCCGGGAAGGACGTGGGTATAGAGCAGGAAGGCACAGTGCACCGGCTGGCACTGCGGCGCACCTGCTCCACCATGACTGGGCCAGTGCACTTCACCATTGGCAAGTCGCGCACCACCGCCCAGCTGGTTGTCTCAGGTGGGCGAGCAGCCCCAGGGAGAAGGAGGGGCCCTTAGCGGATGGCAGCGCCTTGGGCTCCGCTGGCCCGGCCCACCCGCAGCGCTGCCCTCTCTCTCTCTCCTCCCGTGCAGATATCCCTGTGGTGCTTATGAGGCCTCTGGAACCGAAGGCGGGCCGTGAACTGCAGTCAGTGGTCCTGTCCTGCGACTTCAAGCCGCCCCCCAAGGCTGTGCAGTGGTACAAGGAAGACACGCCCTTGGCGCCCTCTGACAAATTCAGAATGCGCCTGGAGGGCCACATGGCGGAGCTGCGTGTGCTGCGGCTCACGCCCGCCGACGCTGGCATCTACCGATGCCAGGCTGGCAGTACCCAGACCTGCGCCCAGGTCACCGTGGAAGGTGCGCGGCGGTGGTGCTGGGCCGCCCTTAGGGACCCTGGGGGAATTGGTGCCAGACCCTAAGCCTCCGTGTGTTCTTGGCAGCGCGGGAGGTGAGCGTGACAAAGCCGCTGCAGGATGCGGAGGCGATGGAGGAGGGCCGCGCTTGCTTCTCATGCGAGCTTTCCCACGAGGACGAAGAGGTGGAGTGGTCACTCAATGGGACGCCCCTCTACAATGACAGCTTCCATGAAATCACCCACGAGGGCTGCTGCCACACGCTGGTGCTGAAGCGGGTCAGGTTGGGGGACGCGGGCACCGTGCGCGTCTCTTCCCCCAAGGTGACGGCCTCTGCCTGCCTGGAGGTCAGAGGTGAGGCGGCCAGCAGGGGGTCTGTGGGAGTCCCCCCAAGGGTCTCCGCTGGTGAGGTGGCGGCTCCTTCGCTCACTTTCTTACACCTCGTCCTGCAGCAAAGCCAGCGGTGTTCCTGAAGGCACTGGACGACGTGTTGGCGGAGGAGCAGAGCACCCTGACCCTGCAGTGTGAGGTCTCCGACCCCCAGGCTGGTGTGGTGTGGCGCAAGGACGGAGTGGAGCTGGGCCCCAGCGACAAGTACGACTTTCTGCACACGGCGGGCACGCGTGGGCTGGTGGTCCACGACCTGAGCCTGGACGACGCGGGCCGGTACACCTGCCACTTGGGCTCTGAGGAGACCTGCGCGCACGTCAGTGTGCACGGTGAGTGGGGCGTAGCCGATAAGGGGGGGGGGCCTGGTACAGAAGGCGTGGCCACATACTGAGGCCCCGCCTACTCAAGCCCTGGCTGTTCCACTGAGCCTAGAGAGGTCAGGCAGGCTCTAGGGGGAGCGGGCTTGGCGTGATCCTTAGAAGGCCCAAATGCAGGCAGGTTAGCTGGGACGACAGCAACGGAGTGAAGTGGGCCAGGCCATGCCTAAAGAAGTCTTGCAGAGCTCAGGTTCCAATAGGGACCTGGAGACATTCACTGTGCACCAGGGGATGTGTGTGGGCAGGTATGAAGCCAGTCACTGGAGCCTCTTGAAGTTGGGAAGCAGGAGAGGCCAAGTGTGAGGCAGGGATGCCCTGAAACTTGTTCCCCAATCAGGTGGTCGCTATCTTGGCTCAGCTCCAGTAGTCTTGTTTTCCTTCCACATGCACAACAGGCCTGTTCTCCATGACCCCATGGTGGGTGCCTGACATCTGGTGGGTTTTGAGATGAGACAGGAAAGGGGGGAGGGTGGTACAGCGGGTTTGTCCCAGAGTTAGATGGCTACTTCACTCAGAGTGCCTGTCCTTTCTCTTCCAAAGCATGTGAGCTACTGAAAACCGATTTTTGTTCTCTGCTCCTTGTTCTATAGCAGGGAGGTGGTGCCCTGGTTAGAAGTCACAGCCATTGACCATCCAAACACCAGGGTGTGGCCAGCTGGGGGCTAAGGGGCATTGGCTGAGGGGCAGCAGGTCTGCCCGGAGTGGGCTGGGGAGGGTGGGTATTTGAGCCTCTGGAACATTATGGGGCTCAGCGATGCTGATCTTGAGGGGCAGGCATCTGGGGCTTGGCCAGAGTGACCACTGCCTCCCATGGTTCACAGACCTGCACGTGGGCATCACCAAGAGACTGAAGAATGTGGAGGTGCTCGAGGGTGAGAGCTGCAACTTCGAGTGCATCCTGTCCCATGAGGACAAAGGTGACACTGCCACATGGACAGTCGGCGGGAAGACATTGGGCAGCTCAGGCCGCTTCCGGGCTACTCGCCAGGGCCGGAAGTACATCCTGACTGTGCAAGAGGCGCTGCTGAGTGACACTGGGGAGGTGGTCTTCTCTGTGCGCGGCCTCACCTCCAAGGCATCGCTCCTTGTCAGAGGTGGGCATCACATACCCAGGCAGATGGGCTACTCTCCCCAGGCAACCTGCAGTGGGACCCTTCGGCTGGGCAGCTTTCCAGGGAGGGCTTCTGGGGACTACCTCCCTCAGACACCGGTGGTGGCCCAGAGCTCCAGTTGGGATGTGGGGTTTCTGGTCATCTAGGGGCAGTAGCAGGGCTTCTGGTCTCACATTCGTGGTAGCTTCTGGACACATGGTCACCGAGCCACTGAGCTTGTGCTCTCAGCATAAACACTGGTGCAGATCGGTGAAGCTTGGTTCACAGCTGGCACCAGCCATGGATACACAGTGTCATGGGCTCTGAACAATGCTGATAGCATCTGTGTGTGCTCTCATATCTCCCTCTCAAAGGTGACTCTCTTGTCACAGTGGGGACTCCTGACATTCCAAGGTTCTGAGGCTCCTGGGTTTGATGTCCTAGAATTTCAGGCTGTTTGTCTGCAGGCTTGGCCTACAGAGCCTGAAGGTTTCCAAGCACCAGCTCTGCCATTGTCTCTGGAGTGGCTGTGGCCATGCCTCACAGGCTATCTCTTATTCCTTCAGAAAGGCCGGCAAACATCACAAAGCAATTGGAAGACCAGCGGGCCATGGCAGGGGAGGATGCGATATTGAGCTGTGAGCTGTCACGGATGGACTCCCCAGTACGCTGGCTGAAGGATGGGAAAGTCATTCGCAAGAGTCAGAAGTATGATCTGCTCAGCGAGGGCACGCAGGCTGTGCTGGTTGTCCACTCGGCCTCACTCAAAGATTCCGGAGAATACACGTGTGAGACAGAGGTTTCCAAGAGCACAGCCAGACTCTGTGTGGAAGGTAACCCCACAAGAAACTCTGAGGCAGCGCCCATGGCCTCTCTCCCTCAGTGTGTCATGGGGCCAACCCCTCAGGACCTCCATTGTGCTGTCCAAAATGGAAAGGGAAGGGATCCAGAGGAAAGAGGCCCAGCCCAGTCCCTGAGGTTGCATGGGAAGGCCAGGGGAAGAACTGCCCATGTCCTGAGGGGCAGTTTGGGGTCTGTAGGCCTCAGACCCACCCTTTATATCTTCCCCCAGAAAAACCAAACCGGTTCACAGAGGAGCTGGCTGACCTGCAGGTGGAGGAAAAAGGCCTGGCTGTGTTTACCTGCAAGACAGAGCGCCCTGCAGCCTCAGTGACCTGGAGAAAGGGTCTCTCTGAGCTGCATACCTCACGGAAGCATGTACCCAGCCAGGAGGGTGTAACCTTGAGGCTCGTCATCAATGCCCTGGAAAAGGCAGACAGTGACACCTACTCCTGCGACATTGGCCAGGCAAAGTCTCAGGCACGGCTTGTGGTGCAAGGTGAGGCTGGTGCATTGTACGGATTTCATGACCTGTGATGAGGTGGTGCAAGCCTTATAAAACTGCCTCAGAGGCCCTGGACAAGCCCAGCCTTGGTTTCCCCTTCTCCTGGAGAAGTTGCCTTGGGCAGCTCGTCTCTTGGCTTCCCAGTTGGACTTTGTGCGAATGAGTCAGCAGTCCTCATTTATGAATGCATTTATGTTTCTGGAGCTCCTCCTGTGTACATGAGCTCACGTGTATTTGCAAACACATGTACTGCTCTGCACATGGAGGTCTCCAGGTTTAAGGAACAGTTTGTAGCTGGCAGGCAGAGTGAGGGTCATCATTGTCTCCATCTCACAGATAGAGAAACTGATGCTTTTCATGGGGTCAGATGCTGGGACAGGGTTGTTGGCATCAGGGCAGGGTTGAATCTGACCTTCTGGATCCCGGGGCCAGCATCCAGAGTCTGTCCGTCCTTCCTTCCCTTCCTTTCCTCCCTCTTACTCTTCTGAAAATCGGAGGAAAAAAATACCTCAGGTATCCTCGTGTGAGATTAAAAGCAAAAAAAACATTCTCATGAGCCCATCTGGTGGCCAACGCCTTTTCTCTGAGTGTTGGTCTACAAATAAAAATTATTTTTCTCTGACCAGTCACCTCTTTACGCACCAACTGTGCTTTCTAGTGCCTTGTTCCCAGTGTCTATCCAGTGTATTGTGTTCTGTGTCTAGTGCCTGGTACCCTAGAATCTGGTATCTGACATCTGGTGCCCGGCATATTGCAGCTTCAAAACACCCATGAATATGGAGAAATCTGTTGCACACCCATTTTCGTGTTTAATTTTTTCTAAGTGTCCATGACCTAAGTTGGCAGAAAAAAAAATCCTAGCAATTCATGTTGTCAGATCTCCAGGGCATCAGATTTAAATTTCATGTAGGCACATGTCTTTTTTCATACTCTGATGTCTTCTGTTAATACAAGATTTGGTTTCATTACCTGACTCTGGGACACGTGCACTGGCAAGGACTAGCTGGGCCATCGTGGGTCACTCTTCACGCTCCACAGAAGGACCGAGGGGGACTGGGGCATGTCTGTGGGCCTGGTCAGTTTAGCTCTGACTTCCTTACTGTTTCTCAGTTTCATCATCCTGAACCTGTTACAGGTCTGGAAGAGCTCTCCATTTCCCTCTGTGGGGTCCTGATGTGTCCACCCTGTCCCCCAGGTCAGAGAGTGGTCATCATAGAGGAGTTGAGGGACGCTGAGGTACAAGAGGGCTCCTCAGTCACCTTCAGTTGCCGTATCTCTCCTGGGGACTACGGGCCTGTCTACTGGTTCCTGGACAAAACACCGCTGCACCCCAATGAGCTCAATGAGATTGAGACCCAACTGGGTGGTTACCATGTGCTCACCCTGCGTGAACTTGGTCTCAAGGACTCAGGCACTGTCTACTTTGAAGCGGGCGACCAGCGGTCCTCGGCCACCCTGCGGGTCACAGGTGGGCTGCGTGCCAGGGCTGTGGTTGGAACCGTCCATGTGGCTCAGGATGCAGTGTGATCCTGGGGCTCACAGAGCAGGTGCTATGGGCTGGGCCTTGGGTCCCAGGGTGGGCTGGGGAGGCTGGGTGTGACTGTTTCCGGATGCATCATTGCACGTGGTATGCAGAGCTGATTCCATGGTCAGCGTAGCATAGATCTGGCCATGCCCCTGGCATGTGGAGAGCCATGCAGAGGCCAGCCTGTCTGTGTCCCCAGGCTGGGGTGGACAGAGGGGTACTGACCTAGGATATCACCTGGGCTACAGCGACATCTGGAGCTTCTCCTGCAGGAGCCCCCATGTGCTCTGTACTTCCCTCTCTGTCCCCAGAGAAGCCAAGTGTCTTCTCCCAGGAGCTCACGGATACCATCGTCATGGAAGGGGAGGATCTGACCCTAGTCTGTGAGACCACTGTCCCGGACAACCCTGTGCATTGGACCAAGGATGGGAAAACCCTGCGGGGGTCAGCCCGGTGCAAGCTGAGCCGTGAGGGCCACCAAGCCCAGCTGGTCATCACTGGCGCCACCCTGCAGGATGGCGGGCGCTACAAGTGTGAGGCTGCAGGTGCCTGGAGCAGCTCCATCGTCAGGGTCCACGGTGAGCCCTCAGGCAGGAAGGACCAGGCAGCTTCCAGCCAAGCTCTATGCCTACAGCTCTCATCTTGTTCAGGGCAGGGGAGGCCCCATAACTCACCCAGCTCCTTCCCTCTCTGTCTTTGCCCTCTTGGTGTCTGTGTGTGTGTTGGGGGGAGAGGGGGGAAGGTGATGGTGGTGGTGTTTCATCTGGCTCTGTCTCTCCACAGCTCATCTGCTGCCTCCCACCCCCCCCCTCCCTTCTCACTGCTTCTCCCAGTCTCTGGGTCTGGGTCTCTGCTGCTGATAGAATCTTTCTCACCCTCTCTTGGTCTCCTGACTGCCAGTATCTTTTGTACTTTATTCCTGACTTTGTCTTGTATTCTGACATCTCTCCTTCCTCCTCTGGGCTTGGCTCATCTCCATCAGCCTGTGCTGTGTGACAAATACTACAGACATGGCAGCTCAAACATCAGTCATTCTTTCTCCCAGTCCTGGAACCTGAACATCTGGATCCAGGTGTGGGCAGGGCTGGTCCCCTGGAGGCCTCTGTCCTTGCTATGTGGATGGCTATCTCCTTCTATGTCCTCCCTTGGCTGTCTCTGTGTGTGTGTCTGTGTCCTGATCATATCTTATAATGACACCAATCATATGGGATTAGAGCCCATTCTAGTGATCTCACTTCACCTTCATTACATCTTTAAAGGCTCCACTTCCCAATACAGAACCATCTGAGGTCCTGAGTTGGGGCTCCAATGAGTGAAGGGGGACACAAGGCAGCTCATGACATCCCACCCTTCTTTGTTCTTTTGTTTGGCTCCCCCTCCTGGAGGGTCACTGTCCGAGCTACCTGATGTAGAAGGGTGAAATGGGCCTCCTGCACCCTGCTGGTCCCTCCAGCCCTCAACTGTGGGGGAGCACCAGGTACATGCAAGGGTGAGGACAAGCTGAGCCTACACCTTCCACAGCACGGCCAGTGCACTTCCAGGAGGGCCTGAAGGACACGGAGGTGCTAGAGGGCAGTGCTGCCACCCTGCGCTGCAAGCTGTCATCAGTGGCTGCTCCCGTGGAATGGCGCTGCGGAGATGAGGTCCTGCGGCCAGGAGGCAAGTACAGGATGCGGCAGGAGGGCACCATGCTGGAGCTGGTGGTCCGGGACTTGCAGCCCTGCGACAGCGGGCAGTACGTCTGCTGCTTCGGGGACCAGACAACCTCAGCCATGCTCACCGTGAAGGGTACGAGTGCCCCTGCCCTGTCCATGCAGCCCCGTCAGTATCTTTCATCCTCTGTAGGAGGATGAGGATGATCTGCTCTGTCTCTGACCCTCCACAGCCCTGCCTTCTGAGTTCATAGGAAGACTGAGAAGCAAGGAAGCCACAGAAGGAGCTGTGGTAACGCTGCGCTGCGAGCTGAGCAAGGAGGCCCCCGTGGAGTGGAGGAAGGGGCTCGAGACCCTCAGAGCTGGGGACAGAGTCAGCCTGAGGCAGGAAGGAGCTGTGTGTGAGCTGGAGATCCGTGGCCTCATGGTGGCGGATGCCGGGGAGTACTCGTGTGTGTGTGGGCAGGAGAGAACATCGGCCACGCTGACAGTCAAGGGTAAAGACTGTGTGTGGCCAAGCAAAGCCATGCTTTGATGTCTAGTTACTCCCTTCATGACATCTATCTGCACTCATTCCATGTTCTCTGCTGTCTCTGTGTCGTTTGCTTCCTATAATTCCACAGAATCCCTTCAACCTTCCAGGCTGTTGTGCAAACCACGAGAAACCAGCACCTAGGCCACTTCTCACTGCTGTGTCAGTGATGATTTTGTTCTGTTTCCTGTCAGTGTCTGTGTCATGTCCTCTGTTCTGTTAGGTCCTGTTCCAGAGCTCTTCACAGAATCTAATGTTCTGTGTGTCTGTTTGGCCCTCTACAGCCCTGCCTGCTGAATTCAAAGGAAGACTGAGAAGCAAGGAGGCCACGGAAGGGGCTGTGGTAACGCTGCGCTGCGAGCTGAGCAAGGAGGCCCCCGTGGAGTGGAGGAAGGGGCTCGAGACCCTCAGAGCTGGGGACAGAATCAGCCTGAGGCAGGAAGGAGCTGTGTGTGAGCTGGAGATCCATGGCCTCATGGTGGCGGATGCCGGGGAGTACTCGTGTGTGTGTGGGCAGGAAAGGACATCGGCCACGCTGACAGTCAAGGGTAAAGACTGCATGTGGCCACATGGAGCAGTGGCTCTATGTCTGAGGGCTTGGAAAAAGTCCCTTGCTGTGTCTGTGTGTGTAGGTATTTCCACCTCTCTTAGTCTCCTGTTATGCTGCAGCAGGAATCTCAGCACCTAGCTGTGTGAAGCCTTCGAAGATATAGGTCAGAAAACAAGGCTTCCTCTCTTACAGGATCACATATGGGGACAAAGGGGCAAGGGCAAGGGGAGAGTAGCCACACAACTTAAATGGGATACCGTCTTTTTGAGGAGGCCATGCCAGCACGGATTAGGAAGTAGATTTAAGTGTGGTCCTTGATGTAGAGATGTCAGGAGTTATGATCAAGGGAGGGAGCCAAGCATATATTACTGGCCAAGCATGTGTTACTCACCTCCTCATCTCCCACACCCACCTCACCTCCATATAGGTGATCTGGATCCACTGGCTAGGATCTGGATGCCGGAGATAAGGAGGTAAGGTATAGGGTGAGGAAGTTGTGTGGTGTGAAGAGTGAGGATGAGGTAAGGTGGGTATGAGAGGGGAGGAGGAGGTGAGTGGGTGTGGGAGGTGAGGTGGGTGTGGGAGGTGAAGAATAGGGGAAGTGAGTGTGGGAGGTGAGGAGGAAGGGAAGTGAGTGTGGGAGGTGAGTGTGGGAGGTGAGATGGGTGTGGGAGGTGAGGAGGTGGTGTGGGTGCAGAAGGTGAGGTGGGTGTGGGAGGTGAGGAATAGGGGAGGTGAGTATGGGAGGTGAGGAGGAAGGGAGGTGAGGAATAGGGAGGTGAGTGTGGGAGGTGAGATGGGTGTGGGAGGTGAGGAGGTGAGGTGGGTGCAGAAGGTGAGGTGGGTGTGGGAGGTGAGGAATAGGGGAGGTGAGTATGGGAGGTGAGGAGGAAGGGAGGTGAGGAATAGGGAGGTGAGTGTGGAAGGTGAGGTGAGTGTGGGAGGTAAGGAGGAGGGGAGGTAAGTGTGGGAGATGAGGTGAGGTGGGTGTGAGAGATGAGGAGGTTAGGTGGGTGTGGAAGGTGCAGAGGAGGTGAGGTGGGTGTGGGAGGGGAGGGGAGTGTGGGAGGTGAGGAGGTGAGGTGGGTGTGGGAGATGAGGAGGTGAGGTGGATGTGGAAGGTGAGGAGGAGGTGAGGTGGATGTGTGAGGGGAGGAGGAGGGGAGGTCTGGAAAGACAGGGCTGGATTGAAGAGCATGGCCCTATTCAGGAAGAGATGATTGTGTCCATGCCGGACTGTGACTAGTTTCTGTGGCTGGTGGGCTGGTGGGCATCCTCTCTGGGTTGGGGTCTGCGTCTTGTGTTGTGGTAGGTCTGGTGGTTCCCAGCAGAGGGCTCGCTGGGTGTGGTCAGATGGTCTGGAGTGGACTGAGAGCCCAGGCTGAGGATTAGGGTAGGGGCTCATTCAGCTGGAGTTGGTGGGCTGGCCCATGGCTTAGGGGCCAACTAGGCCACATCCATTGTGGTGGATGGTAGCCAGTTGTGTGGGCAGCCAATTGTGCAAGGAGACAGGTGGGTGTCCCCTCTTATCAGAGCAGCCCCTGTGAGGGCCATCCTGCCTGTGTCCCTGGGGCCACACCTCTAGAAGGTGCCTGTGTTGCCAGCTTGGTATGTGTGACTTGTTTCTTTTCTTCAAACTGCAGCATCCAATGGCCTGTGTGTCCATCTGACCCTCCATAGTCCTGACCCTCCAATGCACAAAAGTCTTGGGTCTGGCCACGGAGGTCTCATGTTCATGCTGCACATGTCTGTAAATTGTGCAGGATTTCTCCGTGAAGTGATGGAACAGGCCTGAAACCCTCAGCGAATGGGGAATCAGGTCAGGGCCTGGTCATAGTGAAGTATTGCTGGCAGTCTGGTGACATATCAGGGGGTCTGGGTCTTCAGGGACCCTCCTGAGGTCCTAGCCCCTCCTGAAGGGCAAGTATATCCTAGGATAATGGTCGGCAAACTGCGGCTCGTGAACCACATGTGGTTCTTAGGCCCCTTGAGTGTGGCTCTTCCACAAAATACCACAGCCTGGGCAAGTCTATTTTGAAGAAGTAGCATTAGAAGAAATTTAAGTTAAAAAAATTTGGCTTTCAAAAGAAATTTCAATTGTTGTATTGTTGATATTTTGCTTTGTTGACTAATGAGTTTGCCAACCACTCTCCTAGGAGGATCCAAGGAGCAACATTGATGAAGGAGCACGGGGAGGGTGGGCCTCAGAAAGAGCAGAGGGAAGGGTACCTCTGCAGGTGTGAGGGCCATCAGTCATGGGCCTCCAGACCTACTCATGAGACAAGGTGGACAGTGAAGAAGAGGATTCTGGAGGTGGGGTAGGGCCATCATGTGCATGATGTTCAGACCTTGGAGGAGAAGCCATTACCATGACTCATCGAGCTGCATGGACAGAGCACAGCACCTCCATGAGGGATGCACTATGCCCTGTGCTAGTCAGACTTCCCGGGAGACCAAAGGAGCATGGGTTCTGAGGGCTTCAATCAGCTAATAGCAAGAGCACAGGACCTGTGGTGACAAAGTACAGGTGGCTCCAGAGAGCCGCTTCTAGAAGGGTGGGGGTTCCCAGGACACCTATACCAGGGTGACAAGCTCATGGACCTTCCTGGCTGGGTGTTCCTTAACATAATCTGTCCAGCTCCAGCCTCAGGAGCTACAGGAGGTGATGAGGAGTGAGCGTGAATGCAAACTCGTGGGAGAGATTTAGGCAGCCCTTTCCATGTCTCCTTCTCCAGCCATGTGAGTGGGCCATGGCCGTGTTGTTATCTCTCAGCAACCTGGTGTGTCAAGTGAGGAAAGGGTGTCTTGACTCTGACCTCAAATAAAGTCTGAGGCAGGAAAGTTACAGAAGGTTCAAGATTTCATCCCTCTAGTCACTGTCCCTGTCCATTGAAACTATGGCCATTTCCCTGTGTCTATCCTAGTGAGAGGTCCCCAATGAGGTTCCAGCTAGCCTTTACCTTGATGGGCACCACTTCCCACCACCGTGTCCATGTGTTCATGTGTCCTTGTTTGTTCCAGAGTGTGTTTTATTGCCAAGTGTCCATGTCTTGCCCAAACCCCCAAGTTCCCCAGGCAGTCTGATATTTTCTGGGTCCTTCTGACCTCCCTAGCCCTGCCTTCGAAGTTCATAAAGGGTCTGAGGAACGAGGAGGCCACAGAAGGGGCCACAGCCACACTGTGCTGCGAGCTGAGCAAGGAGGCACCTGTGCAGTGGAGGAAGGGGCTCGAGACACTCAGAGCAGGGGACAGAGTCAGCCTGAAACAGGACGGGACCGTGTGTGAGCTGGAGATCCGAGGTCTGACTGTGGCAGATGCCGGGCAGTACTCATGCGTGTGCAGGCAGGAAAGCACATCGGCCATACTGACCATCAAGGGTAACAACAATTGTGGCCAAGCAGAGCTCTGTTTTGGTGCCCAGTTACTTGTTTCATGACATCTGTCTGCACTCATTTCATGTTCTTTGCTGTCTAGTGTCATTCTCTTCCCATAATTCCACAGAATTCCTTCCACCTTCTGGGCTGTTATGAAAACCACGAGAAACCAGCACTTAGGCTCCTAATCCATTGTGTCATCACTCGTTTTGTTGTTTCCTGTCAGAGTCTGTGTCACTCATCCATCCAGTCATGCCCTGCCCCAAATTTGCCCACAGAATATGTTTCACTATCTTTCCAGTCCTCCCTGCTCTGTCCACCAGTTTCATACAAAGCCTGAGGCCTGAGGTATCCATGAAAGCGGCACAGCCCTGCTGTTCACAGCCCTGCTGTTCACAGGCTGGTTGAGGGGTGCCACTATGCACAATGTGAATGGGCACACCCAGCATGTAGTTCGTGTCCATATGGGTCTTGTCTCCTCTGTGCTGTCCACGTCTTGTCTTCCCAAGGCTCATAAGTGTGATTGTGCCCATATCTTTCTGACTCCCAGCCCTGCCTGCCAAGTTCACAAAGG